>JABMCL010000013.1:675000-705000 GCA_018857735.1 Alviniconcha marisindica | reverse complement strand
AATGGAAAAGAAAAGAAAAAAAGGAGAGCGCGCGCGCGCGCGCGAGAGAGAGAGGTGGGTGGGGGGGGGGGGGGGGGGGGGGGAGACCTGCATGAATACACACAGAGAAAAACAGACCAGCTTTTTCATTCTCCCCGTGCAGCCCAGGGTTTTCAATGGGGGAAGACGGCCGCGGCGGGACGACATGCAGACGCGGGGAAAGGTTAGCCGGGATTGGAGAGGAGGGACAGGAAATAGCAAAGCCGGTGGAGAGACGGGGTGGGGGTCGGGTGGGGGGGAGCTGTTGAAGTGGAGGTGGGCGTGTCTTGTTACGTTTTGACGTGAGGCTGTTGACAGAGTGTCGATGTTGCCTTGACATTATGGACCCGTGCTGCTTGCGGAGATACGATTCCCACGACCTGGTACTGTGCACGTGCTGTCTAGCCATTATAACAACTGTATGCATGTATAGCGTGTAAGTGTGCGTCAGTGTGTGTTACTCTGTGTGTGTGTGTGTGTGTGTGTGTGTGTGTGTGTGTGTGTGTGTGTGTGTGGTGTGTGTGTGTGAGAGAGAGAGAGAGAGAGAGAGAGAGAGAGAGAGAGAGAGAGAGAGTTTCTTTCTATTTACCTGTCATTATCTGAGAGCAACTAAATCTTGTAAACAAATAGTAAATCACGTAAGCGTACGCCAGTGACTGTGTGTGTGTGCCTGTGTGTCCCCAAACGCACGATGTCGTTACTGCTCGGCACCATATAATGATCGTTAGTTTAAGTCGAAGCTGGTTCGGCAGGTCACTGAGCGAGAGTGTTGCACACTCACACTGACGAGACTTGGAAAAGACCTGAAATATTTATTAACCGCGCGCACGTGAAGAAGAGAAGAGCGTTTCATGACTGCACGCAGCCGACAGCGTAGGGCCCGCTGACTGGTCCTTTTTTCCTCTCTTTCCCACCGACTGGTCCTTTTTCTCTCTCTCTTTCCCACTGACTGGTCCTCTCTCTTTCTCTCTCTCCCACTGACTGGTCCTTTCTCTCTCTCTCTCTTTCCCACTGACTGGTCCTTTCTCTCTCTTTCCCACCGATTGGTCCTTTTCAAATTATCTCTCTCTCTCTTTCCCACTGACTGGTCCTTTCTCTCTCTTTCCCACTGACGGGTCCTTTCTCTCTCTCTTTCCCACTGACTGGTCCTTTTTCTTTCTTTCCCAGTGACTGGTCTTTTTTCTCTCTTTCCCACTAACGGGTCCTCTCTCTCTCTCTCTCTCTCTCTTTCCCACTGACTGGTCCTTTTTCTCTCTCTTTCCCAGTGACTGGTCCTTTTTCTCTCTCTCTTTCCCACGGACTGGCCCTTTTTCTCTCTCTTTACCACGGACTGGCCCTTTTCTCTCTCTTTCCCACTGACTGGTCCTTTCTCTCTCTCTCTCTCTTTCCCACTGACTGGCCCTTTTTTCTCTCTCTTTCCCACTGACTGGTCCTCTCTCTCTCTTTCCCACTGACTGGTCCTTTTTCTCTCTCTTTCCCACTGACTGGTCCTTTCTTCTTTTTCTTTTTTTCTTGTCCCTTTTCTCTCTCTTTCCGACTGACTGATCCTTTTTCTCTCTTTCCAACTGACTGATCCTTTTTTCTCGCTTTCCCACTGACTGGTCCCTTTTTTTCTTTCTTCTCTACTCCCCTTTCTCTCTCTTTCCCACTGACTGGTCCTTTATCTCTTCTTTCCCACTGACTGGTCCTTTTTCTCTTTCCCATTGACTGGTTCTTTTTCTTTCTCTTTCAGCGTTAAATCAGTGGCGTGACCCTAGTTCTCCGCGAGAGAGAGAGAGAGAGAGAGAGAGAGAGAGAGAGAGAGAGAGAGAGAGAGAGAAGAAAAAAAACTTGCCTCAGGCAACTGCTCCTGCTGCCGACGTGGCGTAAAGTTATTGTTCCTTTAAGGGCTTTCACAAAGTCGCGTGGCGCAAGCCAGTGCATTGTTCCATTCCGACGGAACGTGGCGCAAGACAGTCATTGTATTTGTTCCATTGCGACGGAAGGTGGCGAAAGACAGTGTATCGTTCCATTCCGACTGACCGTGGCGTAAGAAAGTGTATTGTTTTATTCCGACGGAACGTGGCGCAACACGATAGTGCATTGTTCCATTCTGACGGAACCTGGCGCAACAAAACAGTGTATTGTTCCATTCCGACGGAACGTGGCGCAACAAAACAGTATTCTTCCATTCCGAAGGAACATGGCGCAACAAGATAATGTATTGTTCCATTCCGACGGAACGTGGCGCCACACGATAGTGTATTGTTCCATTCCGACGGAACGTGGCACAACGAGATAGTGTATTGTTCCATTCCGACGGAACGTGGCGCAACACGATAGTGTATTGTTCCATTCCGACGGAACGTGGCGCAACAAGATAGTGTATTGTTCCATTCCGACGGAACGTGGCGCAACAAGATAGTGTATTGTTTCATTCCACGGAAACATGGCGCGAGACAGCGTATTGTTCCATTGGGCAAGACTGTGTATTGTTCCAGTCTGACGGAACATAGGCGCGAACCCTTGCCATCGGTCGCACTCACAGTTCAGGACTCGAGCTGTGTGAGAGTCGAGGTGGCCGTCCTGGACTGTCCGTCCTAACGAGCCTTCTGGTTTCCGTGGACGTAAAGCTATATTGAACCATGCTTCGGCATTGGTCTCAGCTTGTCCCTAATATGTTAACTGACATCTGAGGACATTAAGCAACACTACCTACCTACCTACCCATCGGTCGCCCGTCGGGGATGCGCTGGCTCCAATGAACGAACGGTACTGGCACAAGGACAGTGACGGGAAAGTGACGTAGTACTGATGGATGGATTCCTAATACTTACCGCCCAGTAAACCGGGGAGGTTGCACCAGGGTGACATACAGTTCATCAAGCCACGAGTCTAAGGTCTGATTCACTGTCACAGGCCATTTCCCTTAGATTGGTTAGTGTTTTTAGTTACTCGATATTTAACGTCTATTGAACCCTGAAGGTCATATGAGGGCGAACTTCGATCCATCATCCCACAACTCATTCTGAGTCACTGTCATGACACACATGATACTTTATGCTTTAAGAGGATTTGCCAGGGGAAAAAGAAAGTTGAATGAACCGTGAAGAACGAAACGAAAGAACCGTTGGGAAGGCAGAAAATGTTAATTAGGCTGAAAGTCCTCCATGACAGTAGGCCAAGCATGCAAAGCTATAACCTGACCTCCGTCAGACCAGTTTAAGAGAGCAGCTCCATGAGTCAAACACAAAATTCCTCATTTGGTTATTAACCGTTGCACGTTAGGCAGCACACGTAGAACTTTCTGAAAACCACCACACACTCTCCCACTATCTATATAAATATGAGAGAGAGAGAGAGAGAGAGAGAGAGAGAGAGAGAGAGAGAGAGAGAGAGAGAGGTTATTAGCTGTGTTAGGCCATATATTTGTTTCACACCGGTTTTGACAAAAAAATAAAATAAAATATATAAAAAAGTAAAAAAAGTAATAAAAAAGAAGAAGAAGTACATAACAGTTAAACTCCTGGCCCGTCCTAGCAAGGGTTTTATGTTTTTATTTGTCAAGTGTGTGTGTGTGTGTGTGTGTGTGTGTGTGTGTGTGTGTGTACTTTCGCATGTCGACCTGTGGTTTGGCCTTCAACAGTACCCAGGTAATAAAAAAAATCAACATATAAACTAGCCAACCAGCCAACTCTGTAAAAGCATGAAACACTGATTTCTCCAGTACCGTGCTTCATTTCAGTGCCACAACCATCAACCGTTGTACATATAGAATAAATTGTTATGTACAACCATCAACTGTTGTACAGAATATACTATAACACACAACATCAGACATTGCACAGAATAAAACTAATTGTTATGTAATCCACCCGCACAGAATAGCTCGGCCCCTCCCTCCTCCCCCCCAGCCCTCCCCCCTCCCCCCCCCCCCCAACAACAAAACGACAACAACAACACACACACGCACACGCACACACACGCGCGCGCGCGCGCGCGCACGCACGCACGCACGCACGCACGCACACACACACACACACACACACACACACACACACACACACGCAACTTCAACAACAACCACCGGGGGGGTGGGGGGGGAGGGGGGGGAGAACAGTGATTCTTAAATGCATTTTGGGTTCGAACTATAATTGACAGTTCGGACCTCATGTAGAATGAGGACGAACCGACAAAAACAAAACCCAGTTGTTTGTCAAGTTTTTTAAACGTTGAGTGGGAAAACTGCATGTGCCGCAGGGAATCATGCGGACGTGGGATGACACCACCCTGACGACAAGTGGCGTGAACACAATACATGTAGATAGTCTAGGTCTACGTTGACTACCCTGGGCTAGGTCGTGTTTGTTTGTGACGGGCCCAGTCAACACAGCGCTTGTCGGCTTTCTGCCGTCTGTCTGCCGGGCTCGGCCTTGGGGTCAGCGTGCCGTGCTCAGTCACCATGGGAACACGAGCACGTGCAAGCGGCCGATAACCTCTTTGCCTATCTGCACGTAAGATCCTGATGTAGTCATTAATTTTATCTTGATTCTTCGCAGCGAAAATATCACTTATACCGGCAGATGAAAAGGCTAATACGTACACACGTACGACACACGAACGCATCCGCACACATGCATGACACACACACACACACCGGCGCATGCACGCACGCGCACGCACGCACGCATTCAGAGAGAGAGAGTTGATTTTCGAGTGATTTGTGCATGCAACGACGTTAGACTGGGGGTGATGGTAGTGTGTGTGTGTGTGTGTGTGTGTGTGTGTGTGTGTGTGTGTGTGTGTGTGCAGGTGTGTGTCAGTGTGTGTGTGTGTGTGTGTGTTGTGTGTGTGTGTGTGTGTATGGGGGAGGGGGGTGCATTTTGTTTTAGCATAAAAAGTGATGAGTTGCGTCCATTGAAGCTGGCAATTTTTCCACGCTGTGAGATGATTTTTGTTAAAGTTCATTTCATTTTGCTTTATTTATTTATTTTCTATTTACCTGCGGGGGAGGGGGGCGGTAACACAGATAGGACCGTGGTGAATGTTGAACATGTGTACATACACAGCCGGTTTACCAGTTTGTTACTTAGTTTTTGGATTTTAACGTATGGTCACCTCAGGGCGAATCGCACATTGGCAAAAGTTTCCCACACCAGTTCAAAACACAAGTCACTGAATCACAAGTAAAAAGCCGGGTCACAATTTCGGACATTACACCGGCAGTCAAAAGCAAAGGCAACCGAGCTAAAAAGGTCAACACGGGAAGCACACCTAAATATTTACATTTCACTTAACGACAAATAACAGAAAAGTACCGCCTTCTCCACGCAGGGCCCCCCCCTCCCCCCACCGCCTTCTCCACGCAGGCCCCCCCCCCCCTCCCCTCCCCCTCCTACCCCCCCGCTCCCCCAATCCCCGACAACATGCACTGTCTAGCTGAGGAGAAAAATTATACAATCACAAACACGTTTAATTTACTCTTACGATACACAGTCTCATATGTTTTGAAGCCTGTTTGTGTTTCGCGGGTACTCAACACGGGAACCTGCACCAATCACACCAGTTCTGGGTGACTTGTTTTATTCCGTGGGTCAACACGGGAAACAGCTGTGCTACCGTAGTTAAAAAGCAGGGTGAAGATCTGGAGAAACAAATGAAGGTGACTGAAAATGAAGCAGTTTGAATAAGGAAAAAAATCCGTCTGTCGGCAAAGCACGCATGGCTATAATCTGACCTAATCAAGGCTTCACGGTGTCACTGTATGCGAGTCACAGTCTGTGTGTATGTGTGTGTGTGTGTGTGTGTGTGTGTGTGTGTGTGTGTGTGTGTGTGTGTGTGTGTGTACATAGGTCAGTGTGTGTGTGTGTGTGTACATAGGTCAGTGTGTGTGTGGTGTGTGTGTGTGTGTGTGTGTGTGTGTGTGTGTGTGTGTGTACATAGGTCAGTGAGTGGGTGACATTTCTGCTGCCTCTTTTCCCTCCCCCGTTTGTCAGTCTGTCTGTCTGTCTCTCGGCTCTTGAAACTTGAAATGTTTGAAACTGAAAATCGTCATGGTAGTGAGTCAACAACTTCAAGTTCTTTGTTGATTTTCTTTTTCTTTTTCCTTTCTTCTTCTTCTTTCTGTCTGTTTCTCTTCTTTCTTTCTTTCTTTTTTTTGGGGGGGGGGGGGGAAGGGGATGCTGGTTAGCAGAATCGAGGTCGGCCAGCAATTTTTGTAAGACTCAAGCACTTTTTTTCCTTTTCTTTAAGTCATGGCACTTTTAATCGGGAACCTTTTTGGACTAAGAACGTGTTTCGTCGTCAAATTATCATCATTATTATTGTTATTATTTGCAACCTATTGTTGAATTACTGTCATGTCTCGTTTATTGTTGGTTTTGTCAATTTCAAATTGTTCGTCCGCCATTCATTTGTGTTTCCCTTTCAGCATGTATGCATATAATGAACTCACCGCCTCATTGTAAGCCACAACTGTTTTGTTGGTGAGCACATGACGTTTTCATTGTCTTTTTATATGTTTTGTACTACAATGAATTCTTGTCTAAACCGACGAAGCAACCAAGCAAGCACCCAGTGGACCGGCCTCTTTCTGATTCTGGCGTCTGGTTCAGTGGAAAATACTAGCTTGGTGATTGTCAAGTTCTGCGGTTGTTGCTTTGCGGGTTGGAGTTTTAGCTTTGCTGCGAGCGGCGCTGCACACTGTTTTGTTTTGCTGCACTTTGCACGCCAGGGGTTCTATCCCTTCGCCCGCCTCCGTGTCAGGATAACACGAACAGACTGAATGAAAAACGAAATAGTGATTGCAGCCAGTCGTCACAGCGCTAGGACGATAAACTCGTGGTGTGTATGTGTGTGTGTGTGTGTGTGTGTGTGTGTGTGTGTGTGTGTGCGTGCTAGCGCGTTATGTCAGTGTCTACGTGTGAGCCTAAGCCACACACACACACACACACACACACACACACCCACACACACACACACACACACACACACACACACACACACACACACACACACACACACACACACACACACACGCGCGCGCACACACACACGCATGCACACACACGCGCGCGCGCGCGCGCAAACACACTCACACACACACACAGAGCCAGCGCAACCACCCAGCGTTGGCTTTGCCTCCGTCACACAGGCCACAAAGATTGATGAGCCCCATGCAGAAGACACTGTAGTCCCGTTCTCCATCCTCCCCCCCCCCCCCCACTCCCCCACGCCTCCCTGCCCCCACCCCCCGTGTTCACCTCCTCTCCCTTCCCGCGTGTTCACTGTGCAGGCAGCGTTCCAAGGACGACCAGAGGACACAGCCTGCGCGCCTCCAGCGAGCAGTCTGTATCTAGTAGCGTAGCGAGCGGAGAGCGAGTCGCGCCGCTGAAATGATAAAATATTACTCAGTTGCCCACAGCCGAAAGGGCTGAGTGACATGGCGGGGGAGGGGGGTGGGGGTGGGGGGTGGGGGTGAGGGAGCATCCTCCCGCTGCCGAACGCGACGTTGGGAGTATTTGCAGACGCGGAGGCGGGATGCGATCCTGCTGCCTGTACCCCATTAGCATACGCCGATCGGCCAGCGTACAACACCCCGAGAGGCCGTAGTCAGACACACAGCGCCTTTGAAGGCAGCAGCGAGGTTTCTTCCCCCCCCCCCTCCCCCCCGCCACCCCCGTTCCCTGTGAAAAATAAGGACCATCCCGTTATCACTGACGAGCCGTAGAGAGCTGTGTGTGTTTGTGTGTCGAGGGGTTCGTGTCAGTGTGTCTAAACCGGCAGATGTGCAGCTGTTTATCGTCTTTGTGGCGATAGCCATCTCTTCATCCTGGCTGTGCTGTGCACGGTCTTGGACCACGCCGAAAGTTCTGTTGTAAATCCCAGGAAATCCAGTTAATTTGATACAAAGGCCGCCGACATATATATATGTATGTATGATTATGTAGCCGGACCTGAGGCGGGGGGGGGGGGGGGGGTGGGGTTCCAGACCCCTCCTTTTCCTCACGAAGTTTGCAAGAGTAAAGGGTAGTTGTCTCTCCGTGTCACTGCATATAATGTGCGTGTGTGTGTGTGTGGTTTGGACTGGAAATGATACTCGTACAGTTGTAGCTTAGGTTTACCACTGTTTTTTTGCAGAGGTCAAGACAATTATGTTCTACATATATATGCAAAACATGGGTATGTTAACAATCTTAAATAAAAAGCAAGACTAAAAACTTACAGCAGGCCGTGAGAAGCCACCAGTGTATCGCGCAAATGCTAATATTGTACCCCTGCCTCATGAAGAGAAAGGAGGGCCGAAGCGGAATCCAGCCGAGGCCCTTCTGCTTCCGAGCCTAACGCCTTACCGCTAGGCCAAACGGCATAGCCTTTCGTTTATTCGGGCAGGCCTGTGTCCCTTCTTTATCGTCCATAGCTTTCCGACAGTATGGGTCTAATGATAAAGTGACGCAGAACGGTGATGACTGATAAATCAATCGTTCGGATATTTTTTATTTTTTTAATCACCGTGATTCATTGTTATCCCTGTCGCTCTGATAACACAATCTCCAGTGACAATACCAGGCAGAGTGCCGTCCCTTTGATACTTCGTGTCACTGAGTCCGAGGCCTGCCAGACGACAGTGAGTCAGGCTCTGCTTGGAGTTCAGTGGATACACTGACCTGGACTGAGCCCTTTAGAATGGCCAAGCCAAAAGGGAACTAGGTCAGACTGATACAGTAATAATGAACATCAGCGTGTGAACACTTTACGAAGTGGGTTTGAAGTAAGAAGCACTTGTGTATTAATTCCCTCAAAAATAGAACACGCCTGATGAGTTTTGATACTCAACGCGGCGGGATACTTTGCCCAATCAAGCACCATGATTATTAGCAGGTACAAGTTTTACTGGCAACGTGTTCACGAACAGGTATTCTCCCGGCAACATTATCATGAACACGGGCACACGTCTAGCACCATGAGCATGAACAGGTACGCGTCATGCACGACCATGAGCCGGTACGCTTGCCACCGTGATCGTGATCAGGTATACATCAGCATGAGCCACTAAACATCCGGTAATGTGATCGTAAACAGGCACACGTCGGCCATCGTCAGCACGAACCGACATAAAGGTCTGGCACCGCGACCGCAAAGAGGTATAGTTAATTCTAGCATTGCAATCACGAACAGGTACAGAACCCGTTATCACGAACTGGTATAATGCCCCGTCCCTAATAAGCCTTTATGGTTTCTGTGGACGTTAAGCACCATGTTAACTAACGGTATAATGCCAGCGTGGTGATCATGAACAAGCCCACCTCCGTCACTATGTTCATGAACATCTACGTCTGCTACCGTGATCATGAAAAGTTACACATCTAGCGCAGTGATCACGAACAGCCGGCTACACGTCTGGCATCATGATCACGAATATGCAAACGTCTGACACCGTCAGCATGAACAGGCACACGTGCTGTGCATACCGTGATCATGAACTGATGCGTCTAATACCGTGATAATGAAGAGTTACACGTCTGACACAGTGATCAATAACAGTTAGAAATCTAACACCGAGATCACATTTACAAGTCTAACACCGCGATCATGAACAGCTACACATGTCTGTCTTTCCTATGTCTGACGTAAAAATCATGAACAGTTACTGATGAAACGTCTGGCAGTGTGATCATGAACAGTTACACGTCTGACATGGTGAGCATGAACCGTTACACGTCTGACACTGAGAGCACGAGAAGTTACACGTCTGACACTGAGAGCACGAGAAGTTACACGTCTGACATTGAGAGCATGAACAGTTATATGTCTAACATTGAGAGCATGAACCGTTACACGTCTGACATTGACAGAGTGAACATTTGCACATCTAACATTGAGAGCATGAACAGTTACACGTCTGACATTGACAGAATGAACAGTTACACGTCTGATACTGACAGAATGAACAGTTACACATCTAACATTGAGAGCATGAACAGTTACACGTCTGACATTGACAGAATGAACAGTTACACGTCTGACATTGAGAGCATGACCAGTTACACGTCTAACACCGTGATCACAAATGAACAGCAGCACGTTTAACACCGTAATCACGACCAGTCACACGTCTTTTGCAGTGATCATGAAGAGTCTCTCTCTCTCCCTCTCTCTCTATCTCTCTCTCTCCGTGTGTGTGTGTGTGTGTGTGTGTGTGTGTGTGTGTGTGTGTGTGTGTGTGTGTGTGTGTGTGTGTGTGTGTGTGTGTGTGTGTGTGTGACGCTAAACTACAGAGATTCGACGCCAGACATGCTGGGTTGCAATAGAGGGCCGACTAATTCACTAAGTAGCAGATGAACGTGACCTGTTGCCAATTCAGCTGTTTTCTTTCTTCTTCTTTTTTTCTTCTTTTTCCTATTGCCTAAATTTGCAATTTAATTACACAAGTGTTGCATGGCTTTCCAATAAAAAAAATTAAAAAAGTGCAGATACTAAAGCACCTTCGTTCAGCTGCCTTTTGGATTCTGATTCAGACATGTTTTATTCCTTTTTCTTCTTTTTTTTTTTTTTTTTTTTTGTCCAGATTTTTGTACTAATAAAACATGAATGTGTCTGCCATTTTGTTTCACGTTTGGTCTTGTATCTTTCACTTGATATACCTACTTTCATTCAATATATGCCAAAAATCGTCCCATAGATGGGCATAATTACATTATTATTAGTGTATGTCGTAATCATGCCAACATGGTCTGTCTTTTAATGTATCAAACGAAAGCTGGCAAAACAAGGACCAAAAGGCCACCACCACTGCCACCACCACCACCAACCACAACAATAATATATTATATAAAAAATTAAAATAAAATAAATCTCTCTCTCCCCCCCCCCCCCCCTCCACAAAACAAATCAAAACCCGACAACACCAAACGAGAATCTATTAGTGACAAAACAGGGGAAAAGGCAGAATTACGTGAGAAACATAACACACTCAAATGACTGGTAAAAGGAATGATATTTTTTTAAATCAACTCGGTGAACAATTTTAACGATTAAAACGAAAGAAACCGAGAAACAACAACCACTGAAACACAGCTGATTGCCAGCATTCTCCAAAGAAGAGGGGGGGGGGGGGGGGGGGACAAACAAAAGTCATGAAGGATAAAATTGTTAAAATATCTCGTTGAGCCTCACGCTCGCGGCTTTCCACTGCGCCAACACTGAACCGACTGCGTGACATCTACTGTTTTGTTTGTGTGTTGTTGTTTGTTTTGTTTTTGTTGTTGTTGTTTGTTTTTCTCCACCGTTTATTTGTAGAATGTTGTGGTTGACTAGGCGTAAAAACAAAACAAAAACAAGTTAGTAAATAATTGTCTGTTTTTGTTTAAACAATTTTATTTATGAAAGCATACGTCAGAACTGACAAATGACAAATGACAAATTATTGTATAATGTGGTGGGTAGGTTAACATTTGATTTTTAAAGAGAGGGACAGAGAGAGAGGGGGGGATGAAAGGTGGGAAGGAGAAAAAGGAGTGTGTAGACAGAGAAGAGACATAGCGTTTTGGTTACGGTTCGCTCATCACAACTCGGTTTACGACACCGAAGTGGTTTGTGCCAACAATGAATTCGTGAACTGATGTTGCTGAGGGGAGATTAGGGTCACCGCTCAGGAAGACAGGTAGGGTAAGGTAATGCGGGGGAAGTGTTTGAGTGGTGTAGTCACGTGCTTGAGCGTAGAGTAGTGTTCAACACTCCGAAGCAGCGCCACATTTACATGTCTTTTTTGTTGCTTCAAAAACGGGGTCTACTTCAAAAAAACTGCACGTGTTCTGTATTGTCGTATTAAAATAAGCGTTTCGTTTTACTATTTGTGTCTTTTGATCAACAATTAATAACTCGGGCATTACTGAAGAAAATGTCCAGCGAAACAACAACAAAAAACAAAACAAAACACACAAAAAAAACAAAAAAACCACACACCCAAACAAACAAATAAAAAACACAAGCTATGCAATTGGAAAATGGCAGTTAATTGAATAATTCCGTGAACAGCAAGCAGCTCGTAGTGCATGGAAACGTTTGTAAAGCCCCTAATTAGTCTGCACAAATTTGGCTTTCCTTTCTTTTCAACGGTTGTGATTTATGCACACTGGCTTGTGACTTTGCCCTTGATATTAAAACGAAATCATAAAAATGGCCCACACCACTGCCCATCTGAATGCAGAATCATTCCCGCTGGTGGTGACGATGTTTCCCTCCCCCCCACCTTCCATCCCAACACCCACCTCCTGGGATCTCGTCCCCGCCGGTACCTCTCCGGAGACAACTCGGCGTTAAACAAATGCAACAACAGGGCGGTGACCCAAATCTCTCCTCAGCGACAAATTCGGCAATATTGAATATTCTTAACAGTTTACGAATACATCGTTTGCACAAACCGCTTTGGTGTTGTAAACCGAATCGCGACCGAACCGTAACCAAAACGCTATGCCTCTTTTCTGTCTGGGGCCACACTCCTTCCCTTTCCCATTCTCACCTCCCATTCCTTCCTAACCCCCCCCCCCCCCCCCCCCCTTCTCTCTCTCTCTCTTTGAAAATATATTGTTACAATGTTAGCCTACCCACTACATCATACGTTTGCTATTTAGAACGTCTCATATAAGTTTACTTGTTTGACGCTCAAGGAAATATTGTATTGTATGCTGGTATGCTTTCGTAAATAAAACTGTTTAAACCAAATGCAACAACAGGGGTTTGTATGAGGGGGTTTGGAGAGACACCATCGTCCAGCTGACTGTCACAACACTTGAAGTGTGCTGCTGTCATGTCTCACGTAACGAAGGACTGCTTCACACCCGTTTCCGAGTTAATGCAAAATAATCGGTTAAATCAACAACGGCAGCAAAATGATTTTAAGTCGGTACATTGTGATTGGCTTATTTTTCTTTGGTTTAAACAAAAATTTATTCATTCATCGTAATTTTTCTTTCTTGTTAGGAACCGATCATTTTACGTTGAAGCTGTAGATAACTCCCCCTACCTCCATAATATATAAAATAAAATTTAAAAAGCACTTAATCGACAATAAACAAATTTAAGAAACGACACATTAATGAACAGTTGATTAAAATTGTACGAAAACAATACAGATTTAAAAAAAAAGTGAATAAAGTTGAAAGAAGCTTAGTTAGTAAGTTCTTGGGGTTTCACGTCCCGTCAACCGCACAGGGTCACCTCAGGCCAAAAGGGAATTTGAGAAATATGAAATTAATGTCTTTATCATTGAAACAAAATTCCGCAACGACGTATGAAAGGAAAACTAAATAAAAGCATTGTCCAGCGCTCAGGCGCTGTGTCGAGGTGCTCCCGAGGTGCTCCCGTCCCTAATAAACCTATGGTTTACGTGGACGTAAAGCAACACTTCAACTTCAAGCATTGTCCAGGCACCCTCCTTCTATTATGTGTAGGATGCGCTTTTGAATTCTTTTTGTTTCAATCTTGTGTGAGCATTAGCACTGTTTAAAAAGTGCGCTGATGAATACAGCCAAACTGGTGGCTGGGTGCGTCGGCTGAGTGACCAGGAAGAGAAATTATTTAATTTGATATCGTTGAATAAAATCCACTGAACGAGCATTGCGCGTTTCCGGATTCTCATGATGAGTATGAGTGCAAATAAATTAAACAGCAGCAAACACACAAACTAAAACTGTCACATTGAACGGGCAGAAATAGTGAAGGGAGAAAGCAAAAAAGAGAAAACTTCCCGTTTTGGGCAGACTGTTTGACTTTGCACGTGGATTTCCGCGAGCGACTACTTCATTTTCACAGTACGCTGGCGACAGGCGTGTTGTTTATATGCTGTATTTGCTAATAACTGGTTTGACTACAATATGAGCTCAGATTTAAACCTCTCTGTCCGTTGCCACTATCACCAAGAGCTGATCACCGTTTCTGGTTACATTTGTGTTTGTGGATTTATTTGTTTCGCTTCGTTATGTATTTGTATTGTATCATTTTTTTAATAGGCAAAACTGTATAATAATAATAATAATAATAATAATAATAATGATAACATGCAGTTATTTGATTTCTAACAGTCAGTCAGTTGCGAAGTGTTTCGTCTGGATGGCTGATTGTGTGGATGTTGTTGGGCGATGTTGGTGACACTGGCATTCATAAACAACACGACGCTGCCATAATGGAGATGAGAGCGTGTTTATTCATAACCTCACGTGACAAGGTCACGATCCATAGGTCGCAACAATTAGCAGAATATTAGCAAATATTATAAATGCATCTTTGGTATTAGACAAGAGACAATCTTATCTCCCTTGAACCCTTGTTGCCTGTTCAACACAAGAAGGTTAAATCAGCGGGCCAGATACAATTCATTAGAACATTAGTCAAAGTCTGATTCATCGTTCACGACACACGTATGTGTGTGTGTGGTGTGTGTGTGTGTGTGTGTGTGGTGTGGTGTGGTGTGGTGTGTGTGTGTGTGTGGCGGAGGTATTCAAAACAGAGTTCTTAGGAAATCAAGTCAAGTACTTCTTTATTCCATTTGAAGCAAAACATGGGTGCCACACATGAATAACAAACAAACAAAAAATGTACACGCATAAAAGATTCACAGTGTAAGAGTGCTCAACAACAGACAGGCAAGAGTGATACCATAAGAATTATTAATAATTGTCTATTATACAAACAAGTTGTAAAGTAAACAGTACCACACATAACTGTTGATATCTTATGAACCATAGTGGCATATACTATCCAACTGAAATCAGTTGAGACCGCCACATACTATAATAAGTTTGTTTGTCGACGCCACACAGATTTATTACCCAATAATTACGCCGGCAAACTTTGAAAAAATTGTGGATTCTCGTAAAACGAGGCGAAGAAAGGAGTTTTCTGTGTCAATATGACCGCTTGTAAATAGGAAGCTTGCTTTAGATACGTTTAACTGACAAAATAAGTACGTTTTAAACCTCTCCCTCTTTGTCTTTCTGTGTGTGTGTGTGTGTGTGTGTTGTGTGTGTGTGTGTTTTTGTTGTTGTTGTTTTTCGTTTTTGCGTCTTTTGTTGCCTTCGATTTGTGTGTGTGTAAAAATCTGCTATCTCATTTCGCCAATCACGCGGCAAACGTGTGTGTGTGTGTGTGTGTGTGTGTGTGTGTGTGTGTGTGTGTGTGTGTGTGTGTGTGTGTATCAGTTGAATTAATCGTCTCGTTGGTGACACTTACATAAGCATATTGCTTTTGTGTTCACCATACTCAGTTATTGCTTGTTACATTGTGTTTAGGATGTTCGAATAAACTTGTTTAAACCAACTCCTCCCGCCTGTTGGCCGCCAAGTGACTACCACTAGCACTGAGGTGACTACTCATTGCCGCTCTTTTCCCTCAGACCGTTGTGACTTGTCCGAGTATCAATATTTAAAATCTTCCGTTTTCTTCATCAGAACATCGGCCATGCGGAAAACAACCGACGTATAATTATATCGACTCTTCACGTTCACGTTGACTAAGATATATATATTATGGACCATATATATAAGAACGTGTAGAAGAAAGCCAACTTCAGCAGAGTTGCGCTACACAGGCTAATCCATTCTATCCAAATTTTGTTGAATTGCTACAGGATCCGTCAATGATAATATATACTGATAATAATGATGATTGGTAGTGATGATGATGGTGATGATGTTGATGATAATAATAATGATAATGATGATGATGATGACGTTGAAAATAAGTAATCATCATCGTCATCCCCATCATGAACATTTATAAGTTTGGGTGTGTTTTCTGAGGGTGGCGTGTGTGTGTGTGTTGGGGAGGGGAGGGGGGGGGGGAGTCTAATATCACCTTGCCGTGGTCAGACATAATAAAATATTGACTGATGAACATTTATGCTGTGCCGACCCTGTCGAGGCATACAACAGCACTACAGTTTTTCCACTTCAGTTTTTCGCCGCATCGGCGGGGTTCTTTCGGTGGGAAAGAGCACGTGCGTTTGCTTGTGTTCCTCGAGGTAAACATGGTGCTTAACATCCACAAAAACAACAAGGCTTATTAAGGACGGGGAGAAGGGGAGAAGTGGGTATGGAGGTGGGGGGAAAGGGAGATAATAAAACTATGGCTACACTGTCACCACCAGAATGACTCCTGCATTAAGATGGGCCGCGATGACAGCATTTTAATGTTTCATTAATTGTGAGGAACAATGTCACAAGATAGCGTCCACAGACCACAACTTTTGAAGAGAAAGGAGAGTCAAAGCGGAATCGAACCGACGTCCTTTTGCTTACCAGCCTGACGCCTTACCGCTGGGCCAAACCGGCTCACAAAGTCAGCTAGATGATGATGCTGATGATGATGTGGGGCTTAATGTCCTCGGATGTCGGGCTGACATATTAGGGACAAACTGTAACAAGTCGACTAGTAAGTAAACATGGTCCACAGAAACCATAAGGCTTATTAGGGACGGGGAGAAGGGGGGGAAGGGGGTATGGAAGTGGGGGTAGAGGGAGATTATATACCTATCGCTACACTGTCACCACCAGAATGATTCCTGCATTAAGATGGGCAGCGATGAGAGCCATTTTAATGTTTCAGTAGGAAGTGATGGACAAAGTCACAGGACAATGTCAACAAACCACAACCTTTCTGAAGAGAAAGGAGAGCCGAAGCGGTATCGAACCGAGGTCCTTCCGCTTTCCAGCAACGCCTTACTGCTAGGCCAAACCGGCTCACAAGTCGACTAGTAAGTAAGTAAACATGGTACTTAACGACACAGAAACCATGAGGCTTATTAGGGACGGGCAGTCGACTAGTAAGTAAACATGGTGCTTAACGTCCACAGAAACCATAGGGCTTATTAGGGACGGGCAGTCAACTAGGAATTTCTCTCGTGTTTTATAGTCCCGTGCGATGGACTACAGACACACTGAGTCCACTGAAAGTGGGGAAAGACTGAGGCTGGGTGTGTCTGCCAGAAACAGGAGTTCAAGTTCACTGTTGCTTTACGTCCACAGAGACCATAAGCACTATGGTATTAGGGACTATCCAGGACAGGACTATCCAGGACAGCCACCTCGACTTTCACACAGCTCCTAAGCTCTGACCGAAAAGAAGAATCGAACTCGCAATTTTTCGATCGTGAGCCGAGTGCCTTAACCATCCGGCCACGTCCCCACTATTTAAGTGGTTAGTCAGATAGTTAGTAATCGGATTTTAACGCCCTGTTCACCGCACAGGGTCATCCCAGGGCGAGCAGATCCCGTCACAGGCTTAACTTGGTACACAAACTCACGGGTGAGTGGTCGCCGTAAAGCCGTCGCGGACCATTAATCTCTTACCCCGCCTTTATTCCCCATGACCCCAATCAATCTGTCAAGGCTGGAGTTCTTCTTTTACGGCACTCTTTTCTATGTCGGTGGTACACCCGTTTTTCGGGACACGATTTGCGTCACACTCCGAGCATCGCTTCCGACACCAGTGCTTGGAGTTTGGATTTGCGTATGCGCCCACGCGTCTTGTGTTTGTATGACTGGATTTTCAGCATGCGGGTGTCATTTCAGTGACAGTTTGACTCGGCGTTGTATAATGAAGTCTGACAACTACTACAGCTGAGTGGTCAGTCGGTCAGTACCTCTTCGGTAACAACTTGACTTGGCGTTATAATGAAGTTAACAACTGCTATGTTTGTTCACTACGTTGTCACCTGACTGAGTGGCCAAGGGTAGGTGGGTGCGTGCCTTAGATAGAAAGTAGCGATAATGGCTTGATGTCCCGACTGACTGAGCCTGAGGCCAGACAGATGTAAAAGGGAAAAATTAATGATCATTGACCCAGTTCTTCTGAGTCAACACGCGTGCAAAGCAGAGATTCTACAGCAACGGTAGTGTAGTGTAGTGTAGTGTAGTGTAGTGTGTTTCGGGTGCCGACCAGAGATACTACAGCACATGTAGTATAGTGTAGTGTAGTGTCTCTGGTGCAGACCAGAAGTACGACAGCAAGTGTAGTGTAGTGTATGTAGTGTAGTGTAGTGTGATGTGGTGTAGTGTAGTGTAGTGTAGGTGTCTCTGGTGCAGACCAGAAATACTACAGCAGGTGTAGTGTAGTGTATTGTAGTGTCTGGTGCAGACACATCAGTGCCTAACTCACCTTCACGGCCTGCACATCACGCACCTAGATCGTTGCGCACGTGAAAGATCCCATGCCCCCCGTTTGAAAAAGGGGAAGCCAAACTGCCAACACACACAGCTAATGTAATATTCAAATTGTCGACAGAACACACACAGCTAACGTAATAGTAGCTGATTAATCGAGTTGAGGATTGTGGCTACTCCCAACAGAAGAAGAGTAGACCTGCCCGACTATCCGAACTAGCAGTAGCATTGACTATAACGAATTATTCCGATTTCCTCCGCCCGCCGGCCCCCAAAGTAAACAACGTCTACAGAAACCATAAGGCTTATTACGGACGGGGAGAAGGGGGGTATGGAGGTGGAGGGGGGGGGGGAGGGAGATTATATGCCTATCGCTACACTGTCATCACCAGAATGACTCCTGCATTAAGATGGGCAGTGTTGAGAGCCATTTTAATGTTTAATTAATTGTGAGGGACAAAGTCACAAGACAGTGTCCAGAGACCACAATTTTCGAAGAGAAAGGTGAGCCGAAGCAGATCCGAACCGAGGTCCCTCTGCTTACCAGCCTAACGCCTCACCGCTAGGCCAGACCGGCTCGCACCTGCCCTCTCCCTTGCGACAATCAATTATTGTCCCTAATAACCCCCGGCGGTACGGTGGGTGTTTTTTATATGCCAGCTACAGGTTGTCCTCACAGATTATTGTTCACATGTCTCCGCGGACCCCGGCTCTGTTCCTAATATGTAAGCAAGTAAGTAAGTAAGCATTTTGCTTTACGTCCACAGACACACATCATCATCGCCGGGGGTGAGGACAACATGCAAAATAGTAAGCAGAGGGACCTCGGTTCGAATCAGCTTCGACTCTCCTTTCTCTTAAAAAGTTGTGATCTCTGGACACTGCCTTGTGACTTTGTCCTTCACAATTAACAAAACATTAAAATGGCTCTCATAGTTGCTAATCTTAATGCAGGGATCATTTTGGTGGTGACAGTGTAGCGATAGGGATATAATCTCTCCCTTCCCCCCTTTCTTCCCATCCCTAATAAGTCTTATGGTTTATGTGGACGTTCAGCACCACATTTACTGCCCGTGGTCAGAGCTCAGGAACTGTTCCAAATTCGGAGCGACTCTCCTTGGTTCACCGTCCCTAATAAGCCTGATGGTTTCTGTGGACGTAAAGCAACACTGAACCGAACGCCCGTGGTGAGAACGACCTGCAGCTGGCATAATTATCACAAAGACGTACCGTATCGCCCGTGGTGAGAACAATATCACAAAGACGTACCGTACCGCCCGTGGTGAGAACAATATCACAAAGACGTACCGTACCGCCCGTAGTGAGAACAATATCACAAAGACGTACCGTACCGCCCGTGTTGAGAACAATTTCACAAAGACGTACCGTACCGCCCGTGTTGAGAACAATATCACAAAGACGTACCGTACCGCCCGTGGTGAGAACAATATCACAAAGACGTACCGTACCGCCCGTGGTGAGAACAATAACACAAAGACGTACCGTACCGCCCGTGGTGAAGTAAGTAAGCAAACATGGTGCTTAACATCCACAGAAACCATAAGGCTTATTAGGGACGGGGAGAAGAGGGGAAGGGGGTATGGAGGTGGGGGAAGAGGGAGAGTATATACCTATCGCTACACTGTCACCACCAGAATGACCTGCATTAAGATGGGCAGCGATGAAAGCCATTTTAATGTTTTATTAATTGTGAGGGACAAAGTCACAAGACAGTGTCCACAGACCACACCTTTTGAAGAGAAAGGAGAGCCGAAACGGTATCGAACCGAGGTCCTTCCGCTTACCAGGCTACCGCCTTACCGCTAGGCTAAACCGGCTCTCCGCCCGTGGTGAGAACAATATCACAAAGACGTACCGTATCGCCCGTGGTGAGAACAATATCACAAAGACGTACCGTACCGCCCGTGGTGAGAACAATATCACAAAGACGTACCGTACCGCCCGTGGTAACAACACCATGCAGCTGGCATAATTATCACAAAGACGTATGTACCGCCGGGATCAGTCACGGTGGGTAGACTTCACACTCGACGTCTCACGCCAAAGATGTCAGATGCATCCCCCCACCCTACCCCTAATAAAGTGAGCTGTTCCCATTCAATTGCCCAATCCTCTCTACCGCTCCTCCACCGTCGCCGTCTGTACCAACAACCTGACGCACAAGTAACTTTCACGCTGTCAGGTCAGTGTTCAGGAGTCGAAGAGCACACTTCATGTTGACTCGAAACGATGTATGACGTAACAAACACGCTCGTTGTTATGGTACGGGTAGGTAGGTAGGTAGTGTTGCTTAATGTCCTCAGATGTCAGTTGACATATTAGGGACAAGCTGAGACCAATGCCGAAGCATGGTTCAATATAGCTTTACGTCCACAGAAACCAGAAGGCTTGTTAGGACGGACAGCCCAGGACGGCCACCTCGACTCTCACACAGCTCCTGAACTATGATTTTGGTACGTGGAGAAACTGCACACTCAAGTCTTTCTGCTGAAGTTCACACGTGAATGAGAATTAACTGAGAAGTATCAAGCTGCTGGAGTTGCTTCACTGAAAAAAGTCGCTATTGGCTCGGCAGCTAAAGCAGACGAAGGACAGCATCTCTGCCTCTGTTTCTCTCTTTGTCTCTCTCCCTCTCTCTCTCTTGTTGTTGTCTCTGTACCCCCCCCCCCCCTCCCTGCTCTCATTGTAAACAACATCACATAATACATTCTTGGTACTTGGTTATTTGGCTACAGCTGGTTGATTCAGACAGGACTCACGAGCACCGGAGGGAAAAAATGAAACAAGGACTCCTAGCGTTTTAAAACAAGATCCAAACACATAAGAGATTCAAAAGAACGCTATTTATGAGGACAAAAACACAGTCTGCAAATTTTCGGGGTAATCCCCTTTGTCAAGCTACTAAACGACACTTAAACAACAGTTAACCGTCGGAGTTCAGGAGCTGTGTGAAAGTCGAGGTGGCCGTCCTGATCTTTCCGTCCTAATGAGCCTGACGGTTTCTGTGGACGTAAAGCAACATTGAACCGTGCTTCGGCATTGGTCACAGTTTGTCACTAATATGTCAACCGACATCCGAGGACATGAAGCTCTACATCAGTTAAACGACGAAAAATGAGATGGAGAGCAGGGGTCGCGTTCGATGAGCGGTTGAACGGACGTTAAATCCTGGAAGTAAGCTGTAACTCTCTCTGCCGCCGCCTTTGTTTTTCCATGTGCATCTCATTACATATTGTCTGCTATCTGCTGTCGTATCATCATCATCATCTTGTTCCTCTTCTCATCATCACGGCCGTCATCATATCATCAGTATTTACCAATGTCACATTCTTCTTTTTCTGGTGTAAAGGAACGTGTGCTCTATTTTGATCTACAAAAAAAAAAAAGAAAAAAAAAAAGGAATTTCACAGTCGGACACTCTCTCATCCCCACTTACTCAATTGCTTTCCACCTCGTTTTTGTACTTTTGTCACCTGGCCCGGTTTCCACGCTCCACAGCAGTGAACCTGATCAAAGGCCCACGCTGGCCACAGCCACGTTGCTGTGTCCCACGTGCCGTGTGATGCCATGCCAGCGCTACTTATTATGCAAGGTGAGTAAAGAGTCCCTTTAGTTGACTGCTCAGTGACGTAACCCGGTTAGTGCTGACGGCTTTGTCCGCTCAGTCAGGCCGAGTTCATTGACAAAGTCGAAGGATTCTGCATACTCTGATTCAGAGTGGAAAACAGGAGAACTCACTCACTGTAAACCTCGATGCGATGGAGTCGGGGCTTTGGGGGGGGGGGGGGGGGGGGAATAGGGGTGTCCGAGCGGACCAGCCACTAAGGCTGCTGTCAACAAAGGACCGTGGCAAGTCCAGCTCCGCGAGGAGGCTCTCACAGGGCCTCTTTGTTTTCAACCGTCGCCTTGTGCGCGACCAGCAGAGCGAAGAGCAAGAGGCTGGTGAGGAACAAGCCTCATCAAACTCTTCACCGCACACAGCTTTGGAACAGGGGGTGTGGGGTGGTGGGTGGTATGTGTGTGTGTGTGGAGGGGGTTAACACTGCAGCCTACTAGGCCGGAAGTCAAGAGTGGGGGAGAACCAAGGACTGTTGATCGATTGTTTGGGCGATCGAAGTAGTTATCCACTGACATTGTCCATTTGTCAATCCTGCTTGACGTTTTGTTTAAAATCCGCTGTTACCGACCACTCGGAGACTGCATTAAACAAATAGTATGTGTGTGTGTGTGGAGGGGGAGGGGGGCGTGTGTGCGTCAGTGCGTGTGTGTACATGAATGTGTGTGTTGGGGGGGGGGGGGGGGTGTTGTCAGGCAGACACGACATAATTATGTGAGCCCTAGTTGGCAAGTTTTGTAACAGCTGGCGTGACATGCAATCAAACAAGAGCTATAGACCCTGCATAAAGTTTGTACACGGTTTGTTAGTTCGTTTGTTTCTCCGTAAGAATGGAGTGTGTGTGTGTGTGTGTGTGTGTGTGTGTGTGTGTGTGTGTGTGTGTGTGTGTGTGTTGTGTTTTGTTTGTTTTTCCATTCTTTCTGTTTTATTTATTATTTTCTAATTTATTTGGTTATACGTTTTGTTTAATTTTTTTTCTCCTTGAGCACAGTTTCAACTACCTCGAAGCTCGTCATGAGTTACACAGATGTTATGTAATGTATCTGCGTAGTTTCTTGCGAAATAATAGACTACATAATTATGGCAAAACATGGACAAACGTATTTGCTTTTTTTTCCTTTTTTTTCACATAGTCTAACAAATAAACAAAAATCGTCATTTTTGTGAACTGTTTATTGCACGCATTTAGCTGAAGACTGGAAGACAAAGTTTTAACTGAAAGGAACTGTGTGTCCACAAGCTTTATTTAACCCTTTCCCGGCTGGAAAATTTCTATTGCCGGTTCAAGATTCTTCCAATTACTAGAAGCTCTCAAAGGGAGCTTTACCAAACCATAAACATGACATTTAAGACATTTGTTCCACATAAACATAAACCATAAACATGACATTTAAGACATTTGTTCCACATAAACATAAACCATAAACATGACATTTAAGACATTTGTTCCACACGGAGAGGCACAACATATCCGGCGGATGAGTTTTACCGGATATGTTGTGCCTCTCCGTGTGGAACAAAGATCCTTAATGTGCCTCTCTGTGTGGAGCAGGTTGTTTTTCTTCGAATGCTACTTTACATCCACCGAGACCATAAGGACTATTAGTGACGGGGAGCCCAGGACGGCCACCTCGACGTTCACAAGGTCCTGAGCTCTGACAAGCAGGTTGTCATACGACGTCACATAAGTAAACGGGAAAAATCTTTGTCAATGTACAATGACGTCATACAAGTCCTAAAGGCAAGGTGAGGTCAATGACGTCAAACAGTTCTAGGCCTACGCCATAATCGCCCTCAGATGACCCCGTGCAGCTGACAAGACATTAAAACCCATTTACCAATTAACTATACGCTATGACCTTTTGAACCCAATCTGACCTGCGATTGAACCAGTCACCTGTCATCAAATACGCAAACCACCGTAATTCAACCAACCATCTGTCACCCGAAGGCGCAATCCTCATGAAATTATAAATTGTTCTTTTCTATCACATGTTATTCAATAAACACCCCCTCCCTGTCTTCAATGATTAAGAGGGAGAGAAAGAGACAGAGACAGACAGACAGACATACAGACAGACAGGGACAGAGATACATAGAGAACAAATCCGTTAGACTACTGAAGGAGGAAGGCATCAAACTGAAGGTCCAAAAACTACGATTCCTTTCGCTAGACATCTTAACACTTCATAATTATGCCATGACAATTATATTAGGGCGAAACGACTGAGCGTACAAGACACCGCCAAGTTTTCTATCTCGCCTAACGCCTATTTGATGTTCAGCTCGAGACTGATGCGTGCTCACTTAGGCCGAGGAAATTATCAAAGAGGCCGCAGTAGGTGTCAGTCAGGCCAGGTCTTGCTAGTGTTTTGTAGTCCCATCCCGCTAATCGTCAGTCACGAACGTCGGTTTCTAAATTTAATATAAAATCAACGAGTCATTTTAGCAAAGTCCTTAGTTTCAAGTTTTGTTTTGTTTTCAGGTATATTTTTTGTTTGTTTGTTTGTTTCATCCACATACATCTACAAACGTGTTTCTGGAAGACTAGTAGTCCCTTGATTTAAACAAAATTTATTTCATACATTTCATGACAATACATTAACAACAGAACAGTTGGCCGTGCAACAAGAAAGATTGCTTGTATTAGTAAGGCCCTAATATTAAATAAACAGCGTCATAACATATATATATATATATATATATATATATATATATATATAATATATATATATATATATATATATTTGTGTGTGTGTGTGTGTGTTATAAATGTTGGTGACGCTGTTTATTTAATAGGCTTTACTCCGCTCTCTCTCTCTCTCTCTCTCTCTCTCTCTCTCTCTCTCTCTCTCTCTCTCTCTCTCTCTCTCTCTCTCTATATATATATATATATATATATATATGATACACACAACACATACAGATAGAGAGAAGAGAAAGAAGAAAAGGAAAAATAAATATATATATATATACACACACACACACACACATACAGAGAGAGAGAGAGAGAGAGAGAGAGAGAGGAACATAAAATACAATTGTAAAAATAATTTAAAAAATAGTCCCTTCATTTGCAAAGTTTGATTTAATAATAAATATTAAAAAAATTAAGCGCTTATGCCCAAATTGAGGTTTGCTCGCCTTCCCTTAACACACATGCTCTATAATATGTCAGCCCGACATCTGAGGACTTTAAGCCCCATTCATTCAACACAGATCCTCGCATGAAAAGCTTCATCACAGGTCTAATCAGGATCAGCTCTCGCTATCAGCCCTCCGCCTCGCTTCCACGTTTCCTGCTTCACCGCATCTTCGCGAAGGCTTCGTTGTCGTAACTGAGTTAGCCTTGCCTAACTGTGTGGCGTGGGGGTAGACTACTTGAGGTTCTCAGCCGAGCGGGGGAAACTTTAATCTCTCTTGACACCCACCCCCCAACCTGCAGAAGGACCATAAAGGGTCCGCCAGTGGGGGGTGGCACGTAGTGTTGAGTGGGACGGAGTGCCAAACACCGCCCATCATCCACTGGGTACACGATAAACGTAGGCTTGTACTAATTGTAAATTTGGTGCTTTTTTTCCTTCTTTTCTTTGTGTGTCAGGGTTAGGGTAGGAGCTGTGTGAATGTCGAGGTGGCCGTCCCTAATAGTCCGTACGGTCTCTGTGGACGTAAAGCAACACTGAACTCAAAATCTCTGTATGTGTGTGTGTGTGTGTGTGTGTGTGTGTGTGTGTGTGTGTGTGTGTGTGTGTGTGTGTGTGTGTTCTCTGTTATTATTTGTTGTTGTTGTTGGCTTTCTTTATTTTTCATGATAAATACACTCACCTTTGCGAGAAAATAGGGCTGAGGTTAAAGCGAGCTCACGAAGGAACTGACTACGATGAGGTTGCGTACGAGGCAATTAAATATAAAATTTACCCTTTTAAAAGCTATTCGGGGCTACATTTTTTTTTAAATCAGGTGGTGGTAGAATTTAAAAAAAATAAACGGCAAAAAAGCAAGAAAAAAGAAAAGAAAAAAAAAAGCAAGAAAGAAAGAAAGAAAAATCTAGTTATCTATTCTTACTTCATTTCGCACACATTTGAGCTTATGAATTATGAGAATTTTGGTCGCATCGAGGGACAGGTAGTGACAGATGGAACTGATTCTGCGGAGGCCTGGACTTCTTATTATGTAGTACTTATTATGCCCACTTTGGTACTGGAACTGTAAACCGGAATGTACGGAGAGCTCTGAAAATCCCATTTCAGTCCAAGCCCTGTCTCATTCGACTTTATTACTTACTGGCTGTAGTCTGTCATTGTCCCTCTGCATGCTTCACCAAGCGATCTTAAATCCTCTTCAGTTCAGTTCAGCTTAGTTCATTTCAAGGTGGTATCTAACGTAAGCTCTTGGGGAACCACATCGATCTGTGATCCATTTCGTCTATTACAAATGATGATGAAGTGATGCTTTATGTCCTCAGATGTCAGTTGACATATTAGGGACAAGTTGTGACCAATGCCGAAGCACGGTGCAATAAATCTTTACGTTCACGGAAACCAGAAGGCTCGTTAGGACGGACAGTCCAGGACGTCCACCTCGACTCTCACACAGCTCCTGAACCATGAGTCTATTACAAGTTTCAGTGTTGCCTTTTAAACACTTCTGATGTTGGCCTGGTTGACACTTAGGGCCCTGTCTCGTCCTTTCAATGTAAGTCGTCGACCGCTGTCTGGAGAGATCGATGCTTCTCTCTCCTTCACAGGGTTTAAAGGTGCGCTGTTCTTTGGCGTTGAGCCGGCATACCGTTTCTCCACTTTCTGAACGCTCAAAGTCTTCTTTATCTCTTCGAGTCATGCAATCATCAAATCTTCCTTTGTCATTTATAAGTCCGCGTCTCCGAGAATACTTTTAGTCAACAGGAAACGTCTGCACATCGCAAATGGAGAGAGGAGAGAGATATGTGGTGGGGGGGGGGGGGGAAGAGAGACAGGGCAGACAGAAAGAGAGGCAGACGGACAGACGGAACATAGATAGCCACAGGATTGGGCGGGTAGATGAGGAGGGGGAGGTGGCGGAGACTGAGGCAGACAGACAAAAACACAGATACGGGAGGAGGCGGGAGAGTACTTTTGCAGATAAAACTGTGAACCTCTCATGCCGATTTTCAGTTTGTGCGTCAGCATGTCGGTGAGTGTGTGTTCTTATCGAAGTGCACATCCACTCGTATAGTTCAGCAATGCAATCGACTCGATATATATTCGTCTTACACATCGTACATGCACGTCACATCGGCCGATGCGACTTCAAGTTCCAGTCTTCAAAACGTCTGGTCGAATTGTCTATGTCTCGCCAATGCGACTTCAAGTTCCAGTCTTCAAATAGTCTAGTCGAACCACCATCGCTAAAAACTTATATCACTAGCTGTGCGCATGACTGCAGGCTAAAAGGAGGATGGAGAACCTGTTACTTTTTCTGTTAGCACTGCAACCGTAGCGGTCCCCGGGGTGTTCAACCCCGTCCGGCACAGCTGTTGCATCCATCTTCTACCGTGCATTTATTACCTGATAGTAAAAAAGAAAAGAAGAGAGATAGAGAGAGATGGAGAAGAAAGGGAAAAAAAAGAGAAGAAAAAAAAGAAGAAGAAGAAGAAGAGAGAATTGAGTTCCTGCTTGTGGTTGTAGTTCGGTAATCTTAACGAAGGAAAACAACAATGGCGTAGACTGCATAAGGTCCAAATCATGCAGGCGGTCGAGTAGTAGTAGTAGTGTAGTAATCATAGTCGTAGTCGTAACAAAGTATTCACAAAACATATGCCATCAATTGCCCCCCGCGACTGGGTACAGCAGACGCATAAATTGAGATTGTCTCTGCTGATAACCCACAGTTAGCTGTCAATGAGGTTCTCTGCTAAAATGCCTCGAGTAGATCAGAGAATAGCCAGGCAGCATGCTTTACCTACTGCCAGCAGTTTCTTTCTCTTTTTGTTTCCCTTCCCTTCCCGTTTCATGCACCTTTCTTTTCTCTGCTTCTCAATCCAACCTAGAAGACAAGTCGCTAATTTGTTTAGCATCCTCAGGCATACACACACACGGGTACTAGCAACAAACACCCGCATTTACGACCCCTCCTCCCAGTCCCCCGCCTCCCCCCTACTCCTCCCCCCCCTCCCACCCCCCTCGACTAATCGCCTCACTTCGGTAAGACACGATGAGTAACTCCAGCCCCTCTGTATGGATGTTGGGCCGCTGCCCGCCGTGAGTGTGACGTCGTTAAAGAGTGAGGTGAGCAGAAACCAACTTGCCCCGAAGATTTAATGGCTAATCCTTTTAACGACGCGTGCAAAACAGTCATTCATGGGCTGGACAGATTTCTGTCTGTCTGTGTCTGTCTGTCTGTCTGTCTCTTTGTCTGTCTGTCTCTCTGTCTTAGTGTCTCTGTCTGTCTGTTTGTCTGTCTCCCTTTCTCTCTCTCTCTTATACCTTTGCTGAGAAGTTGCTCGTATTCGTTCCTTTTAAAGCCAGTGCTGTTTCCAAAGAGGATCTAGCGGGGATCGAAATTTCAGAAAGTTGGCAAGAGAGAAAAGACGGGGCAGAGAGAGAGAGAGAGAGAGAGAGAGAGAATCAAATCAAATCAAATCTTTCCTATCTGTAGAGAGAGAGAGAGAGAGAGAGAGAGAGAGAGAGAGAGAGAGAGAGTACACGCCCGATGCTGTCCTGTTAACATCTCTCGGTTTGTTTCTCTCTGCGTATGTCAACTTGTCTGTGCGTTGTCATAATCCCACTGAGGTGTATAAACACACAGACACACACACACACACACGCACGCACGCACGCACGCACGCACGCACGCACGCACGCACGCACGCACACGCACACACACACACACACACACACACGCACACTTTGACGCGCGAATACACGCACATGCAAACACACACACACACACACACACACACACACACACACACACACACACACACACACACACACACACACATACACACACACACACACACACACACACACACACACACACACACACACACACACACACACACACACACACGCTTGCTGCTCCTCCCCTCGTCAATCACACACACACACACCAGCCACCACGCACCCACACCGCACACACAACACACACACACCACACACACACAAATTACGCGAGCGCGCGCTCACACGCACTTATCCCCTCCCCCCCACACACACACACACTCACGCGTGCGCGCCGCAACAACACGGCACACACACACGCTCACAACACACACACACACACACACACACACACACACACACACACACACACACACACACCTAGAAAAGGTTAAAATAACGCTATTTATTATGTCCCTAATATGTCAACCCGACATCCGAGGACATGAAGCCCCACATCATCATCATCATCATCAGCTATTTATTAAGATAAAACACAACATGTGAATTATCGGGGTAATCCCTTTATCAAGATACAAAAAGACATTTAAACAACAATTAAACGGTGAAAAACGGTGAAAAATGCGATGAAAAATGCGACGGAGAGCTAATCCACTTATCTTTTTTGGGGTGAGGAATGTCCGGTGCTTGAAAGAATCTACAACTCGGGAAAGAATATTTCAGTTAAGCAACATTGTCCTTCACCCCTATCAGTCTGTACAGTGCGTGCGAGCGTGTGTGTGTGTGTGTGTGTGTGTGTGTGTGTGTGTGTGTGTTGTGTGTGTGTGTGTGTGTGTGTGTGTGTGTGTGTGCATCTTTTGCATAGTTACGCTTGAACCGTTGCTGATGGTTTACATTATGTGTTAGTTTTGTTTTTGTTTCTTTACTGCTGATAACATTTTCCATCTCAATGTACATTATGTGTGTCATACTATGCTTGTTCAGCGCTTTGAGTCGCAGATAGGCGCTTTACAAATTTCCATTATTATTATAAAGAATAAAGAAGGAAACATGGTGTTTAAAGTCCACAGAAACCATACGGCTTATTAGGGACTGGCACGACTCGGGGCGCTCTCTCTCTCTCTCTCTCTCTCTCTCTCTCTCTCTCTCTCTCTCTCTCTACCTCTCTCTCTCTCTCTCTCTCTATATATATATATATATATATATATATATATATATATATATATATATATTTGCCGCCAAGAGTCCTGCAGTACTGATCAGACTGCGATCGATCGAATTAACTCATGCTGTTTACTACTTACTTACTTACTGCCTTTACACGCCT
>JABMCL010000013.1:630000-670000 GCA_018857735.1 Alviniconcha marisindica | reverse complement strand
GGCATGATAAGAGCCATTTTAATGTTTCATTACTTGTGAGGGACAAAGTCACAAAGAAAAACAGTGTCCGCAGACCACAACTTTCGAAGAGAAAGGAGAGCCGAAGCGGATTCGAACCGAGAGCCTTCTGCTTACCAGCCTACCGTCTTACCGCTGGGCTAAACCGGCTCACAACTACGGGCTCACGCGAGGGGGAGTTAAGCAGGCTGTCGACGCCGCTCGGACTGTGTACAGACTGACGATACAGGACATTCGTTAAAACTGAGCAATGACAAAATGTTCGGTCTGGACAAGGAAATAATTCATATCGGCAATAACTGACATAATTACATTTGTAAAATCCGTCAGATATAATTAGAGCAAGTCATTGAATGGCTTTCTCGCGTGGGATTAATTTCTGATGAAAATGAATTGACGCGGAATTTGTCAACGGCAAGTGCATGAAATACGCAGCTGGTGTTTAAAAGGGGGGGGGGGGGGGGGGGAGGGAAAATAGCAAACAAAAAAACACCCACAACAACCTACACTCAATTCGTCCTGATATAATTACTGTCATGGTTGACTGGGTGTTTAAAAACATTCATCTATCTATCCTGCGCCCAAATGTTGATGTAAACTGAGTCATCAGCGGCGCCAAAAGTGAATCAAATATTGTGAAACACTTGAACTTCTTTTATTCAAATGAATAAATTGATTCTTGACTCTCATTGATGTTCTATGTCCAGTCAACTGCAAAGGTCAAATTAGAGCCAAAGTGAAGTCATCAAATCACAAGCAAAATTCCGCCTCGTTGTTCACGTGATATGCCATGACGTCTCAAAATGATGGGGGAGACGGAAAAAAGAAGAAGAATCGTGAACACTGAGTTGACAGAACCGGCTCAGCAGCAGGAACTAGACAGTTATAATTCTGACAGTAGCCGGTGCATGCAAGGCTATATTCTGGCCTATTTCAGGCTCTAAACAAAGAGAGCGTTCTGAGTATTCTGCATAGGAGACTTTAATTTTCGCATCCTCGGCATCTCGGTAATTTATACAGTTGAATAAACGGGGTGTATTGCCTAGTTCACAAAAGATAGGCTATAGATTTCCCCTTTTCAAATTACGACGCAGAACCTTCAAAAGCAGACCAGCTGTTTCAGGCAACAGCCATACGAATGTACACTGAGATTTTTTTTCTTTTCCCCCGTCTCCCGATAGCAAAATCACAGATGCCGAATGAATAGATACACTCCCGGGTTGGATAGGTCATCCATGCAAGGACTTTTACGGCCGTCACTAGGCTGCTCAGTGACTCTTGAACACAAAGAATCTAATGGGGAGTGATCGGTGACCGTTTCAATAAACAAACGGCGACGCCCCCCACCTTCCCCTCAAAGAGAGAGAGAGAGAGAGAGAGAGAGAGAGAGAGAGAAGAGAGAGACTAAGTAAATAAAATTAAACGCAAAAAATCAATAAATATATATATATTTCTTGCTTTTAAGCGTCCACTAATAAAATACGACACCGACTTTGTCGGATCAGATCCCTTCACGTACAATCGCAGCGATACGTTAAATCAACTCCGAGGTTGGTGCCTAATCGATTGGAACTGACGACGGAGCCACGCCGTGTGTTATCTACTGAGTCTCCCCAGTCATCGCTGTGACAGTGAATCGAGTCCTTAGGTCCAGCGTGATGATTAGTCTAGCCAGCCCCCTACCGCTGAAGGCAGAATGACAGGGCCTGAGGAAAAGGATGCTGCGCGTTATGGAAATGCACAAAGGCCAGAATACGTATCAGGGTGTCTCAACTGTGACGTTACGCTTTGATGGTATGAATGATATACATCCAAACACAAATAATGTGACAAAATAAACTCAGTTACTGAGAGACTGAAAAGGTTCAATCTTCAGAGAATAACCCAGTGAGTAAACAAAATGAGTCAGTGCGTGATCTAACTAATAGAAAGGGATGAAAGACAATACGCCAGTGCAATCTCGCACCATGATTAATAACACTGATCAATATAATCAACTGGCTTAGTGTGATGCAATCTAACCCCCCCTCCGTCACTGGAAGAGGAAAACTGAGTGTGCCATCAAGGGTCTAATTCCACCGTTCCCTCTCCAGCTGACACAATTATCGCGAGCATGACAGACCTTTGGCCTCCACGACCCACACTGGCTAATGAACCTTCTCATGAATATGCATGACTTTTACACACAGCCAGAGAGCGGTTTCTCGCGTAGACCGGAGGGGTGAGGGGTGAAAGGTTGGATGATGGGAGTGGAGGTGGAGGGGTGCATCATGGGATTGAGGTCAGCACCAGTAACAAAGCGGTGGAAATTTCTCGATCCAGTTCGACCAGCTATCAATACCAGTTCATATACACCCAATAATTCTGCTCACGGTCTGTTCTTATATCAGTAGTCTGGAGAATACTGTCTGATAACTTGAAAGTGTTTGGTGACGTACATTGCAAGCACACACTAATAGCGTGATCACAGCTACACAGAAACGAGGGGTAAAGAAGAGGGCAAAGGGAAGGAAGCGAACTGGAGGGTGGGTGGAAAAAAAGGTCGGTTTTGCCAGCAGTAATCAGCCCAATGGGGCCGCGACGTGTCTGCCTTCGCCTTCACGCGAGCTCGCGCAGCTGCGTTGACTCGGCCCTACCATTATGCAGCTCAAGCCAATGAAATATCGCGAGTCCGCTTCGCTTCGCTTCTACTTGACGCTGATTGGTCACAGGGACTAATCTATAAATAACAGAGCAATGTAAATAACTTGGGAGGCCCACCGAGAAGTCACGTGACTGTGGCTGAATTACGGTCCAAGTGCAGGCAAGGCGTTCATTTCACTTGCTACTTTGTGCGATCCAGGTCGACGAATATTCCCCAAGGTGAGTCTCCTCACTTTTGCCTATTTTATGCGTTAGATTTTGTGCCGATTTCCTTCAATTTTTAAGCACGAAGGTGGCAGACGTCGGCGGTGTCGTAGCGAGTTGGTAAGCAAGCAGGAATATAGAGTAGAGAGCCGCAAGATGGCGGCGTCGACAACGACTGGTCTGCTGCAGAGCCCGGCTGTTCACACACTGGCTGTGCTGTGTTGAGCCGTTGTAGCAATGGCGGTTAGCTCGGTCGGCTGGCAGGCAGCGACGAAAGCCCTACCGGTATGTTCCGCTGTATCGCTACAATGTTGCCTGCTGAAATGTTGGCTAAAATTCAGAATAAATTTTGCGTGTCCGTTGTTTTTGCACGTTATTTTACAGAAGGCGTTGACGTTGTTTGGAGGATTTTAGGCGACTTTCTTCGAGGTCACGTAAACAAGGGGGGGAGGGGGGGGGGGTGCGGATGATAGGGCGCATAATTCTGTCTGGAGGAAAACGTCATGCCCTAATTTTGACCGCTTTCTTCGATACTTTGTGAGTGAACAGCGTTGTGCAGTTGCTGCTTATCCAGTTGCTGTAATGTTTTTGCAGTGTGATCACTTTGAAAAAATTCCTGTACAATCACAGACCTTTTTTTTTTTCGCTCGTAAAATTGTTTTTATTGATCAGAAACCAAACATTCCCTGTAGTTACTGTCAGTTTGCGAATGAATAGCTCCAGTAAATTTATCTTGGTTTGTTTTGTGCTGGTATTAATAATGATAATCAGTATGTACGACAAAACTTACTATATTTTTTAGGCGGAAGCGCTTAAATATGATTTTTTATATTCGACCACAAGCGGATTTCCAAAGAAATAAATGGAAGATTAATGGGCGTCATCTAAAAGTAGACTGGCGACCATTTCATTTTGCCACTGATTTTGCGCGACGAACCAGTCTCCACTTTGGCTTTTTGTCTGACGTAAGCAAATGTCGTCAGCCGCAGTATTTCAGTCGTAGAGGGAATTGTCTTTCTCGACAGTGTCGTTTTATCCGTTTTCAGCATGCGAGAAGAAACAGAAGACCTCACTGTGTGTGTGTGTGTCCTCCCCCGTGTGGTCCACGAGAGACTGAGGTAGCAGGGGCATTGTGTGGTCTAAATGGGAGACGGCTGTGGCATGGGGAGACTGGTGCAGTGGGTGCTGCATATTTGCAGACTATTCTTTCCCATTTGGCAAAGGCGGGGACAGAGGACGTGTGTTGCTTTGCCGCCGGCTATCGTTATGTAGACGTTCATCAAAAGGCCATTAGTTACGTAGAACTAGGCACGCGCTGTGCATGCGCAAAGCGAGACCCTGTCGGCCAGCCAAACTTTGCAGCGAGAGATAGGTGAAGGGGCGGGTCAGAGGTTATTAAATCGTCTGACCGCCCCCCACCCCCTCCACCTCCACCAACCCTCCGGTGGAATTAGGTCACGCCGCCACCCCCACCAGTCCTTAGCCCCCTACCTCCCCGCCTCCCTCCCTCCCTCCCGTCCCCAGCTCCTATGCCCCTCCCCCTTTCGGCCCTGACTCATGTTTCTGCATTCAAGTTGATATTGCCGCTGAAAAGTGGATCGGCGTTCAGCTATCGCTGTTCCCACTAGAACAATAGCTAAGATGCGGGACGACTGTTTTTCCAAGTCAGTCCGCAGTGGAGGCGGACTTCTTGGTTCGGAAAATATCGGGTTAGTCAAATTTGATTGTGGCATTCTGTTTCTCACAAGCACCATTGGGATTGTATTTTCATCAAACCAGTTTTCACAAGCGGCAAGTGCAGTGGTGACTGTGTGTGTCAGTGACTTAACTAATGTAGACAAGCCATTGCAAGCAGATGCAACAAAGTTTCGTTGCAACCAATTTATTTTGTTCTTGAAGAAATTTTGGTTGAGTGTTGCTTTACGTCCACAGAAACCATAGGCTTATTAGGGGCGGGAGCCCAGGACGGCCACCTCGACTTTCAAACAGCTCCTGACATCTGCTCTTGAAGAAATTGAAAGCACGTGTTTTTATGTCCTCGGTAGTTTGTCGTCACCAACACCAAACGTATACGAAGTCGATGCGAGGCAAACCATTTTTCATGATTGAACAGATAACGTTAGGGGAGGGGGGGGGGGTAAGAGAAGATGTGTACATATTTATATTTCTTTTTGAAGAAAAACGTACTTCTCGGAATTCATTGCACAGTCCACTCCATATGCAGCACACGCAACAGACACACACACAAACAACACTTCTTAATGATGAAAAACAACAGCAGCTAAAAACTGCATAGCTGCATGAGATTTTGCAGACTGTTACTGTTAACAGAAATCGGACTACTTAGAGTAATAGCCGTGAAGTCGTACTCTTTCCGTCCAAAAAAAAAAAGAAGGAATTCTCGAGGGATTTTAGACTTTTCATGCCAATGTTTCGTGTCTCATTGTGTCTTGAGTTATTGTGGTGTAAACGGTATCTCGTGTATATATGGTGTAAACGCTGTCTCGTGTGTTTATGATGTAAACGCTGTCTCGTGTATGTATGGTGTAAACGCTGTCTCGTGCACGGGCTGCTTGAGATTGTTCAGCAGAAGAATGACCAGAGTGAGTTTGAATGCCGCCGCGTCTTTTCGCCGTTGTCCCGATGTCTAGCCTTTCCGTTTCCCTTCACGACTATTACTCGCGGCTCTTGGAACGAGGAGCGAGTTGACACGTGGCAGATGTATCTCATCTGTCAAAATCGCTCAGGTGGATTCTTCCTAGAATGTGGGGTGCGCAAGCGAGCCGCCTCGTTTTCTGGCTTTTTGATAATCATGGCTTGGCGCCTGTCAGTGTCACCACTGTGTGTTGCCTGGCCATGCGTACAATCATGCTGCTCGTTTTTGTCTGTTGACGATAACATATTTTAATGATTTTTTTTCCGTAGCATCGTTCGCCCATTATTGTGTGATTGGTCATCACTATTTTGTCCGAAGTGGAATTCAGTACGGGTGAGTTGGCTGCTCACGCTGTTGGATACCACCCAGTAACGTTTGAACGCAGTTTACCAAGGAGCCGACCTTCTGACTTTCGGATTTCAATAATCTTGCGTTTTGACGCGACGATGATTAAACGATGCCATTGAGCGTGAGGGACGACACGGTTACTGTGATGCCTTTACTGGCTGACCACTAAAACAAGCAGCCTCAGGCCACGTGTTCGGGTGACAGCGGTCACTCTCTCGCTCCGCTGGTCATCCATTCATTCTGCTTCAGGCCCGACCGGTAATTTCGCGGCGCTGCCAACCTTGAAGGATTGCAGGAGCGGGGAGAGAAATTGCACACTACTGCCGGATTTGTTGTATGGTAATGAGCTCGCGGTCTGCTGACCCGTGAGCAGGGATCAGCAGTCTCTGATTGGCTGGCAGTGCCTGCACCCCCTCCCTCTGCACTTTTACACTCGACGGAAAGCGTCGCGTGTTTTTGCCAAGATTTTAATTTATCAATGACGTAATGTTCACGGAAACTCCGGATGAATGCAACGATGCCGATTGTTAAACTTACATCAGCAACTTGATTGTAAGGCCGCGGCGGCATTTATACCGGCGTTTTAACGTTCTTGTTGAGTTGATCATTTTGCCGCCGTAAATTTTATACATACGCAGTGCTCAGTGAGCAAGTAGCCTGTTTTACGGCCATTCAGCAGTGTCAGTGATTTGACCTTGTGGTTAAGGCTCCTCTCTGATCAGCGTCAGTTTTACGGGGTTAGTGACAGACGACAAGCGCTCGTTCGGCTGATGAGGAGACGGACCCTGGAATCCGCCTCCTCTGGTCTTCCCGTCGTTAGTCGGGAGTGGTGGTTTATGGCTTCTCTTTAATCACTCCCCACCTCAGTCAAGGAACGAGCAAGCCGGCTTACATCATTGCTCATCCAGAGACCAGACACAAATCTCTTTGTCTGCAGAAGTACTGTGAGGCAGCTGGCAACCTCTCCTGCCACCACGCTTGGAATTTCTGTCACATACAGCCATGCCGTTGTTTCCTCTCTGTTATTATTATTATTCATAGCTTTTATATAGCGCTACTCTCTGCTCTCGAGCAGACTCACTGCGCACATTGGCATGTGATTCTGAATGAGTGACTGTATCCTTTTATAGCGCGTATTATTATGTGTTTATATATTCGAAGACAACTAGGAATTGGCTATGTAAATTAACGACAGCCGTAATTATCAGATACAGAAGTGTCGGGAGCCCAGCATAATTGTCAGATTGATACCCTTTTCACATTGGCGTGCTGTGAAGGGAGGTAGGGGGAGAACACGGAGAGAGTTTTGGTTTAAACAAAAAATTTATTCGTACATCGTAGAGTTTTCAGTCTTGGATTTTAACGCCCAGTCAACCGCAGATGGGGAGGTAGGGCATCGGATCAGTTTTACGTTTTTTGTTGTTTGTTTGTCTTTTAGTCTACCCGTCCGCATCAGCATGGTGGTGTATGATGGCAGACTGCGAGTTGGTTGATTTAGAGGGGACCTGTAGGCGGATGACGTGGGTGACAGTTTGTGCGTGGTGAGGCGGCCCCGTGATCGTAATCGGATTGCTGACCACTGACAGCATGTCTCGTGACCGGTGGCCATGTCTCCGCTTACAGTGTCCACGCAGATGAGCTTGTGCATGGGGTGTTGGAGGGTGATTAGAGCGGATGTTCTCTGCTTCTTATCGAGGGCACGGAGACTGCAGAAAAACGACGAGTGTTGTGAAACAGCTCACTGCGCTAAAGTAGTAAACGAACGATGAGACTCAGAATGTCCAGACTGCTCGACGAAAACGTTGCCATCTTAAACTTCAATGATCATAATAATACTAAGAATAGTAATCAACATTAAATGGAATATCACGGAATGAGCCTCCTGCTATAATTTGAGTCCCCGGAAGTTTTCTTGGGTTGACACATTTTAAGACAATAGGATTTCATTTGTAAACTCTAATTGCGTATGTAGTAAACGAAGATACAGATACTATATATATCCCTTTGGTGTGGTACAGTTTCTTACCGTTCATATCCTGCACATTTGCTTTTGACGGAAGGGTCGATTCCACGTTGGTCTACACATAAATGCGTTTTCATCGTGCACATTCAAGCTTCTATATAATATATACGGCGTGTTGAAATGGTTTCCCCTTCCTTTTCCCCCCCAGTCCTGACCGTCATGGTTGATTGGGCATTAAAAACCAAGTGTCCGTCTGCCCTGTCTGTTGATTTACCAACAGTAAACCTAAGTCGTGGCCGCATCTCAAATCGATATGTCCAGCAAGTATATTTTACGTTTGGTAGAAACTTTTGTTTTCGCGTATTTTTCTTACTCTGGTAGCGGGGCTCGGAGGGGGGGGGGGGGAGCCACTTCCTTTCCGCTGTTGGACAGTCAGAGCTCAGGAAGCTGTGTGAAAGTCGAGGTGGCCGTCCTGGGCTCCACGTCCCTAATAGTCCTTATGGTTTGTGTGGACGTAAAGTTGATTGGTTGAGTGTTGCTTTACGTCCACCAAAACCGTAGGCTTGTTAGGGACGGGAGCCCAGAACGGCCACCTCGACTTTCACACAGCTCCTGAGCCCTGGAGGACGTAAAATTCTTTTTGTTTAATGTCCTCAGATGCTAAAAGCATATTAGCAACATTGAACTTGATATATGATCTCCGTCTTCTCCCACCTTCGTACCCTCTTCTCCCCGTCCCTGATAGTCCTTATGTGGACGTAAAGCAGCATTGAACTTGATATATAACCCCCCCCCCCCCCCCCCCCGCCTCCCTGTGTGGACGTGAGGCAACATTGAACTTGATAAAATTATATAACCTCCTTCTTCCTCCTCCCCCCCCCCTTTCTCCCCGGCCCTAATAGTCCTTACGGTCTGTGTGGACGTGAAGCAACATTGAACTTGAACTGCTGAATAGCTTCGTGCGAAGCTCCGAGGGCTCGTGACTCGTGCTGTTTCATGTTGCACAGGCCCCGGCCGGCGTCAGTAATAAGACCCTCGGGGCCACGCACCCACCCGTCCCCTGGGTCTGCCCGTCTCCTCCAAATCTGTGCAACGGATGGCTGACTGGGTGCCACCCCTTTCAAGTCTCTGCCCTCCCTGTGCTGATTATGCAGTCATACGCGATTCGTGTGGAGTGTACGGTTTCTTGTGGGTTGGGCGTTTGCTTGCTGATGGATTTGCTTCTGCTGAACGAAGTTTTTTTTGTGTTGTTTTGTTCGTTTTGTGTATTTCCTGCTGTGGCCTCAAATGAAATTCGATTTTGTAATTTTTGTTTGTTTGTTGGAGATTTTAATGAGAAGAAAATCTAAGGGTATACTGTTAGACCGTGAATTTTGCACACCATAGTTTTGGTTTATTTGTACGAGTTCCAGTACATAGACACTGACGTTTGTTATCTGGTAATTTTGGTTATTGATATATGAGGTGATATATGAGGCCCCATTATTACTCTGGTATATGCATAGACAATTTACATTTTCAATCTCTTGTGATTATTGTGCTGGCTCTTTGATGTGTTGGCTGTGCGGTAATTGGATTTGAGCTGTGAGATGTGGTCAATACAATCGATGCTGGTTGGCTTTTGAAAGCGTCACGTCATTAATTTTGAGCGGTGTTACCAGTTGCCTTGAGGTCTTTTCCTGGTATTGACGAGGCTTATTGGTCACCTGTCTTCAGAATAATAGCCCAACTCTCCATTTATAGGTGTTTAAGTCTGTGCTGTCTTTGCTTTAGTTACCCACTGCCAGAGTATTGCTGTTGGCTGTGTGTGTGTTACAGTATCAGCCATTTCGTTGGGGGGGGGGGGGGGGGTAGAAGTTGTAGGATAATCTCAACTTGTCGAAACTTGTGTCTCGAGGAACCATAGTATCATCGGCGAGTCGTGCTGATTTACAAATTCATTGGCACCAGTTGAGACGACGTAATCACTAAAATCGTAAATAGTAAGAATCACGTCTGTAGTACGTATTCTGGCTTCCCTCATCGTGAGTGGAACTAGACATAGAACACTAGAGTAATAATACACATCGTTACGACTGGCTCATTCCATGTGCATTTTTATTTGACATGTGCCATAAAAGACATTGACTGATTGAGTAAATCAACCGCTGATTTTAATTTGCTCAGCTGAGCAAGTTAATTTGTCTGTTTCGTCAAGTATATTAACTTTTCGGTGTACAGCTCCAAAAGCGAACACATTGTTCACTAGGCAAACAGCTGCAAATGCTGCTAAGATCTGCTAGTCGATTGCCAGGAGATGTTAGTATGTGCTCAGTTGTTCCAGATTTGAACACAGACATTTGATCAGCGGTGAACTGAAATAGGGGATAGTGAAGTGAACAGAAAGAAGAACCTCTATTTAGTTGTATTAATGATTATACATCGAAGCGTTTTATGTATTTTTGCATCCGATTGTTATGCAAAGCAGTTTGTCTAATTAACGGCGAGACCATAATAATTATGTGCATTTCGTTTCCTGTCCGAGCGTTGGGAATTGGAGCCCTTTTGCTAGTTTCTGGGGATCAAACGTCCGGCCATTTGTTTCTCGTGTGTGTTTAAACTGACTGGGTTGCACGAGGAACAGCTTGCATATAGTTGTTGAAAGATAATGTTGACCGAGAAAGTGAGGGTAAAGAGTACCATACTACAAATCACGGATCTAATGTTTTCTTCACGAGCGTTTCATTTCTTCCTGCAAGATTAAAATAAATTGACAGCTCACTACACACACACACACACACACACACACACACACACACACACACACACACACACACACACACACACACATGGCGGTTGTAGATTTGCGAATGAGATGTCTTTTCACCGGACCATGTACGTGTGGGTTTTGATTTATGCAATATGGATAATTGTAGAAATTGAAATGAAACTGGCGCTGTAGCTTATAGCTATGGGTATAATGACTAAAACGAGGACCCAGCTAAGAGACAGAAGCGCAAGCAAACCTCTGTAGCGGTCGGTATTTGGGGGAGAGACCAGGAGTCGGAAGCAGACGAACCGCCGTGGGATCGAGCGATGACTACTACGGCAGGGAGTATCGGGGCACCCAGCATGCAGCAGAAGAGCCTTGCGAAGTCGATGAAGGCACACGCACACACGGGCTGGCAAGGATCAGCTGCCAGGCAAACGCCTTGCCTTAGAAACGGCAACATCAATAATTAATAACGATAGTCACACACACACACACACACACGTGCACGCACACATACACACACACACACACACACACACACACACACACACACATATCGGCATAATGTGTGCTCTATGTGCACTTAAAAACCAACAAACAATAGAACAGTTTTGCTCTTTCGCGCGCACTCTGTCTCTTTCTGTGTGAGTCCCCTTCTCCCCTCTCATGTTTTCAGAGGGCCGTGAAGGCGACATCGAAGAAGCTTCCATTTCCCTTTGATTTCTTTCTTCTTGCATTTACGAGAAGCTAAACACGGCGTCAGTACTAGGACATTAGCGTCCGTGGCTGGAAAGTAATGTTCCCGTGATTACGCGCCTTGCTTGATGGTTAGAGCGCCGCCGGTTGGTTGAGGCAACAAATTGGTAACTGGATAGTCTGCAAGATTTTCGGAAAGAACGTTATCGATATTTGCCGTGCGTTTACTATTATTTGCACGCGTGTCTTTGTGTGCCTGTGTCGTCCGCTCGGGCACATTTCCAGTGTTTGTGACTAGCAGATTATTGTACAGCAGTGTGAGAACACGTGTTACACGTGCTACATCTTCTAGTTCAGTGCAAGAAAATAGACCGGTATTTGGATTGAATGAAATGTGACAATTTACACAGCATGTCTTGGGGACCCCCCAAAACACACGCACACCACCACCACCAACGACAACAACACACACAGTACTAATAATGGATTGAGTATTAACCATTTTGAATTATAATTTATATACGTAATCATATTTTCCATCGTTTTTATTTTTCCGAGAAAGTAGAGACATGTTTAGCCCTATGTTACATGTAGCGTGGAGGATTACACAGTACACGCCGATACCCTTACCCCGATATTGCGGCTTGGAGGATTACACAGTACACGCCGATACCCTTACCACTATGTTGTGGCGTGGAGGATTACACAGTACACGCCGGCACCATTCACCCGTATTTGGGCATGGAGGATTGCCCCTAATTATATTCAGAACATTGCTTGGTTGTTGCTTGGATCAACGAGCTTTTTTTTTTGTGTGTGTGTGTGTGGGGGGGGGGGGGGGGGGGGGGGGAGGGGAGGGTATCTCACTCACTGTACAATAATCTGCTAGTCACAAACACTGGAAATGTGCCTGAGCGGATGACACAGGCACACAAAGACACTCGTGGTCTCAGAACAGCAAGTGAAGTGATACACACATAAAATGAAATAGATCTACATGACTGTTTTATTTATGGTCCTTTGCTCGTGCACAGTGTGATGATACATACATCTCGTGAAACGTGTCTTGCTCGTGCAATGTGTGTGTGTGATATAACTACAACTTTTGTGACGCAGATATATGTAATTTATGAGGTATTCCTTTGCTCGTGCTGTTGATTGGGTCAGATGCTTAATTTTCTTAGTTTGAAGCTGACTGTTACACTTACTTACAGGACCGAGATTCAGGTCATGTCTTGAGACACACTCCCTGACAGATTTGTTTGTGTGCGTAATACTTATTTATAACGAATGCATTGTAATGCGACACAAACAAGTAATCATTCCACATTTTGTGTGTGTGTTATTACAGATGAACAAGCCAAGGAAACGGATGCGAGTGGCGGATTTGAACTCCAACCTGATCTGTGTGCTGTGCGGCGGATATTTCATTGACGCTACCACACTCACTGAGTGTTTGCACTCGTGTAAGTCTCACGTTTGTGTGACTGTTACTGCACTTTGTTATGCCATAACGATGTGCATTCACTGGTTTAAACAAAACTTTTTTTTTTAATGAAAGCATGTGCATCCATAATGTCTTCTGTTAAGTGTGCTTCTGTGTACACCCAAAAGAAGTTGTTTAGAACACACGTGTGCTGTGAGCAAGTCGACAAGCAAAACAAGGCTGGTTTTATTTTATGGTCTGTGGCTGTACGTGGATCATGTGAGTCTTGACTGATTTTCCAGAACTTTAATCGGAGGTGTCACCAGTGCATCTACTTCTTCGGGGAAAAGCGCTGTGCTATTCATTAGGGATTGTTTGTTGATGGGTGATCACATTGTTCATCTCTTCGTTGCTGCTGCAGTAACACACGCCCTTTGTTTCCGCTCCACTTTCCAATTGTCAAACCGTCATTTACAAAAAAATGGCGTTGCGATGACGGTGCTCTTGTGCGGCACATTAAAAGAAATGCACTCGTAATTGTTTAGTTTAAAGGTCAGTTTTTGTTCGTATTTATTGCTTCTTCTCTCTTCTTCCCCCCCACCCCCCACCCCCCACGCCCCACCCCACCACCACATACACATCCTGGGGAGGGGAACACTCACCTACACTCTTTGTTGTTAAATACTCTCTCTCTCTCTCTCTCTCTCTCTCTCTCTCTCTCTCTCTCTCTCTCTCTCTCTCTCTCTCTCTCTCTCTCTCTCTCTCCCTGTTATTTTTACTCCTGTTGTTATGGGCCGGAGGCCTAACAATAAAATAATCTTGTCTTGTCTCTCCCTGTTATTAACACGACTCTGATATGTTTGTATAGCTAGTCATGCAGCTTGATTTTTTTAAATTCATGGATCAAGGGAAGTTGTTAGAATCCGCTCATTATTTCAGTTGAGCCAGTGTATTGCAGGTTGCAACTTCTCGAAGGACCGTCGGTAGTACTTGCTTACGAGTACAGCTCAATCAGTTACTAGTACTAGTACTACCCTTCGTCGATCACTCAGAATAATGGAAACTTGGGTTCTCTGCGCAAAGGCTGCGATCAGGCTGCCGAAAAGCTGCCTTGCCACCGGAGTCTCCACTGGCCACAACTGAGGTCGTCGTATACTTGGCATGCCTGTGCACTGCAGATTTGTGGTTGTGATGCTGCCGGTCTGACAGGGGCAGAGTTCTGACTGGCCAGCTGTGCACTTGGTAAAGAGGTCGTGGTTGATACGGTCGTGGCCTGTGCTCGGCCTGAAGATAGTCACCCGCTGAGCTCTGACCCAATGTCCTACCATTGGTTTTACCACATTCAATCTGCCATAATTGGTTACGCCATTTTCGTTGGCGGTCATATGGCAGTACGTTTGTAGCAGGCAATTCAAATCATACCGGGTGTTTCACATTGCTTGCGCCAGCACAAACAAACCAACATTGTTTGAATCGAGGCAGAACTTGTTATTAAGTTGTGCGGACGCCCCTCATGTTTACGTGCGTGCTTCGACGCTATGTTGCTTCCACATTTGTAGTAGTACCTAAACCTTTCGGGCGGCGCTGACAGCGTTGGTGGTCAGATGCGCGGATATATATAACGCCTGCTAGCGTCAGAATACCAGAACTGGTAATTATGTGCATACAATTACAGTTATGTGTACATAATTATTAATTATCTCTCTACGCAAGCCAGCCATTGGAAGCAGCACGTAATGTTCATAATTAATATTTACGTGCATATAATTACTAATTTTTCACAAATAATTTGTAATCATAACGTAATTGCTATGGTTGTGCTTTTAACGCAATTAAGCTGTTGGAACGGAGTGGCAAACGACACGATCATGTAGTAACTGTGTGGACAAAATTAGTAATTATGTTCAGATAACGGCTAACTAGCATCAAAAGCACACAATTAGTAAAGATCACTAACAACGCATGCACGAAAGACAGCCAGTCAGTGCGACGGTCTGATTTCGCGCGAGTTTCTCAAGCAGTTATTCTCAAATTGTGCGGGTCTAAAGCAGATAATTGTGATCATTTGCATATAATTACTAGTTATGTGCACATAATGAGTAATCGTACGCACGTAATTAATGTACACATGATTACAGATTGTCTTTTGGCGCTAGTAAGCCGCCATAATAAGGAGTGTCCCTTCAGTGGCGTAATCAGTTACAGGAGAATTTGGAGGGCGGGTGCCGAAAAGCGAGGCAGGGAGCGTGGCTCTGACCTTGCAAGCAGGTCGGGTCTGCTGTAGCGTGATGCTGTTGCGGCCACTCGCTGTGTTGCCTCGCGCTGAGAGAACCGGGTCAGAGAAGACCGAGGTCTCCAGTATCCTTCGCCTCCAGCTAAGATTGTCTGACAGCCCGGGCAGACTGACTGCGTGACAGGCTCACGTGCAATCGATTACACAACACACGCTGGCGTCTGACTCCACCCGTCTCATCATCATTATTATGTCTTCTTAATGAATCACACAATAACGAAGAATATGTAATATATAAATGTATTGAACACCGTGTGGAAACGGTACACTGTAAAACTTCATCTGTTGACTTTACGTTGATTTTAATTCCCAAACCTAAAATTGAGCATGAAATTCGTGTTGGTTTTTATAAGTTGCTTTTATCTTCTTTTTTGGTTTGTTTTTCGGACAGTCTGCAAAACCTGCATCGTGAAATACTTGGAAACTAGCAAACACTGCCCTGTATGTGAGGTCATGGTGCATAAAACCAGACCACACCTTCATATCCGGTAAGAAAGTCTGTCCCTCTCTCTCTCTCTCTTTCCCCCTCTTTCTATCCATCTCTCTCTTTCCCTCTCACCCTCTCTCTCCCCATCTCTTTCTGTGTTACACACCGGCGGTGAGAAGTCATGGGATTGTATGATTGATTGTCACTGTTTGGAGGAGGTTGGCGTGTAAATGCTCTATTGACATTTTTGCTCAGTTTCACGACCAAACAAAGCAAACTGCTGTTTGTATGAAATATACTTTTGTCTTGGTTAGTTTTTAATGGAGAGTGGAGGGAGGGAAGTTATATCAAACCGAAGTGAAAACAAAAATTACACAGGCAGAGGAACCGTGACAGAAGGCAAGCTGGAAGACTATATTGTGCAGGTTCATAGAGTGAAACGATATATATATATATATATATATATATATATATATATATATATATATATATATAATATATATATATATATATCGAGAGAGAGAGAGAGAATAATTATTTCTTTTTTTGTTTGTTTGTTTTGATGCCAGTGTTCTTTAACTGTTTTTTGTGGTACTTGGTGGCGCCAGGAAAGTCAATTATTCTGGGTCGCGGTACTGTAGTCCTGCTATAAATCCTACAAAGGCTGGATCATGTGTTGTGATGGCCTTCGATCTGATATTTTCCAGGTCTGACAAAATGCTACAGGACATGGTCTACAAACTGGTTCCAGAATTGTATAAAAGTAAGTACATGTCTTATTATATACTTTTGGTGTACAAACTGGTTATGGATTATAATACACGTCTTATGTATACACTTTTGCCGAACGAATTGATAGTCATTTTGCTTATTTCAAACATTTTAATGGTCGGCATGCCTTGCATCACTTTGATTTGGTATACATAGCTTTTGCTATTCTTACTCCTTAGTATGTTCTTTGTTTTCAGATGAAATGAAGAGGAGACGTGACTTCTTTGCACAACATCCTCATGGTAAGTGAGATTTATTTTTCTCTTTTGAACAAACACTTGTGCCCCATAAATCAGTAGAATAATATGCTTTCAAATTCAATAAAAACTAAACCAACGCACAAGAAGAATCTGTGTGCATGAAGATGCTTACCTTCTTGTTGTTAGTTCAAACTGTATCTCCAATATGTTGAATTTAGAAACTATACGGAAGAAGACGAACTAATGAGTTCATTTGCATTGTATCTGGATAATTATTATGCAGTTGTGGTCTGAAGATGAGTTGCCGGCATCCAGACTACACGGCACTGTAATGCGTTAAGTGGCAGTGACCGGCAAGCAGAACAGTAGCAATAGTTACCGATGATAAGGGCGAGCTACTGAGCTCTGAAAGTGATTGCTAGATTGAATGACTAAGTGATTAGTGTAAACCTAGTTGTTTCCCCAGGTGGGGATCGAAATCCAAAGTGTGTGTGTGTGTGCATGCGTCTAACCAGCACTGTCACCACAAGGATGATTTGTGCATGGTAGTTGGGTTGTACTGTGAGTCACCCCATTGCTGTTCCTGAATGCAGTTAAAGCGGAGGTCGAAGTCATTTCAAAGAGACGGTGACGGTAGCCATAAACCACAGGTTTTGTACTGATCCGGTACGTCTCCTTTTGAAAGACCAGCTGAAAGATATGTGTAAAGAGAAGGGTGAGTCAAAAATGCAATTCGAACCCACGACGACTAGCTCGTCAGTATACCAGCCGAGCGCAGTGGACAAAGCTGAATACATGCGTCGTCAGAATAGAGGCTTATGACCATGAATCACAGTGTAGCACTATGGACGCATCAGTCTTCATCCTGTTTTGTTATTGTGTGGGCCAACAGCGGCACCCCCCAAAGTGGGCGAGGCCCGTGGAGACGAGAACACCGAACGTATCCTGTACAGTAAGGATGACATCTTCAGCCTGTCGCTCCACTTCTGCAGCCAGTAAGTAGAAGCGTCTGTGTCGTGTTGTGTAGATGATGATGTCGATCCCATCCCATTGTGGGTCCTCTAGGAACGAGAGAGCAGACACCCACACCATGCCAAACAAGGACATTTGACCGGACCAGCCGTGAGCTCTCCTACACAGAGACGGCAGATTTCCTGATCCGCAACAGAATAATAAGAGAGAGAGCAGGAAGAGATGATCTTAGCCACCTTTTGTTACGACGCCAGCAAAGCAGTTTTCCTGTGTGAACTGGTCATTGCAGACTACTGAGTGCGTTATATAATAATAAGATCTCGCACACAATGAACACATCCTAGGACACTGCCCGCAGTACACAGTGCTCTAAAATGCTGACATGCATTAGTCGCCAGAGAAGAAAACTTTTGGATGAACAGACAGAACCTTGAGAGGACTGCAAGCTTGGTGTGGGAACTAAGATAAACGTGACGAGAGAAAAATCATGTTTTAGATTTTCCAACTGATAGTATTATCAGTTACTATGTTGATGTGACCCTCGTTAAGACAAGATATTCCTTTTCCCCTCATTGGGCCTCTTGGTGGATGACACTAATTTTGGGTAATACTAAAAAATAAAATCTTGTAGGGAGTTCTGAGCTGAGAGCATGCAGGCATTGTTTCCTGTAAAACTACACAATTTCAGCTTCGCGGCATGCCCCTTTGTCTGTCGACTGTGAATATCCGACGTGTTCTTGTTTTCAATAGAAATTCTGTCCAAAACATAGAAATGTAAGTTGATGTTTTCATGATTGTGTACAACGATCTTTTCCGCTCACGTATCTGTCATGGTGTTCCCTCTGTTGAACGATCTTTTCCGCTCACGTATCTGTCATGGTGTTCCCTCTGTTGTTTAGGGGTGTGAAAGACGAGCGATCAGTTCGCACACTCACCTTGCCGGAAATAGGAGCTGCAGCCAAAGAGGTAAAAACAAATATTTTTTCTCTCCAAATTGTATCTATTTTTTTAACCAGAAGAGCTGCCCTCGTCACTTGCGTTTAACTAGAGACTAACAGTAGCTTTTCTATGAGTTTAAAAAAAAAGGACGACACCCCCAGAAGTAAATATCAGAGATAGTTATTTGTACCTGTAAAAGTCAAGTGTTGTCAAAATGTTTTTAGCGTTTTCGTTTTTTTCCCTTTGGAGATAAATGTGCACCCATTTGATTCGAACTGTAGTGAATACTTTCAGCAGTGAATCGAGCTTGCATACAAGGTGGATCTTTTTGTCTCGTTTTTGATCGTATGTGCAGTAACTATGTAGATGGTGTTTTTCTGCCTTAAAAACAAAACAAAAAACAAAATGGCGTAGCTGGTCATGTCGAAGCCGGTAATATTGTATTGTGTGACAGTGTGTAATCCGCGTGTTGCTGTTTCAGCCGCATGGCCACAGGAACGTGCGGTTTCTGCAGTGTCCAGCCGGTGTCACGGTGGACACTCTCAAGAGGTTTGTCCACCTCAAGTATGACTTGCCACAACAGTTCCAGGTAAGTTGGAGCATTATAACTTCAGTACTGCGATCCCGCTTTCATGCTATCTTCTGGCGCTGTGTCTGTTGGTCTCTGCTGCTCTCTGTCTGTATGTCTCTGTCTGACAGTCTCTCTCTGTACCTCTGTGTCTGTCTGTCAGTCTCTCTGTACCTCTGTGTCTGTCTGTATGTCTCTGTCAGTCTCTCTCTATACCTCTGTGTCTGTCTGTATGTCTCTGTCTGTCAGTCTATCTTTATACCTCTGTGTCTGTGTATGTCTCTCTCTATACCTCTGTGTATGTCTGTCTGTCAGTCTCTCTCTATACCTCTGTGTCTGTCAGTCTCTCTCTATACCTCTGTGTCTATCTGTATGTCTCTGTCTGTCTGTATATCTCTGTCTGTCTCTGAGACACTCTGTGTGTGTGTGTGTGAGAGAGACAGAGAGAGAGACTTGCGTAATGAGTATGTATTATATAATCTGTATACATTGTTATGTATTTTCAGTGCGCACACGTTTGTACTTTTGAAAAGTGTTTGTTTGCTGTATGTCGTAAAGGTTTTCAGCTTTGTTTCTTTTTTCTGTCATCACTCTCGTGTATTTACACGTGCCAACAGTTTTGCGTTCAGAGGTTGTTAGAAGTCTGAAGCACTTGTGAATAATAATTCGTCTGATTCTCGCATTCCTCAAACAGAGCACAAGGAGAGAGCTGAGGGTATGCGACTGCTTTTTTGTGCAGCGCCCACCACCCCCCCTCCCCCCACCTCCTTCTCCGCTTATTCTGTCTATGGTTACATTATTACCGCAAAGAGCGGTTGGATTTCACTCCTTCAGCCTCGTTTTGGTCCAACCAATCGCCAAGTCCGCCAGAAGTTGCGTGTGGGAGTGGGGTGATTGGATTTTCTCCCTCGTGTCGTGTGGGCAGCGCCGTTATTGATCTGTGTCACAGCTGGCGGTCTTGTCACCTCTCTGCTAGCCTAGTTATTGCTGTGTCGGGCAGGGAGAGGGAGGTCACCTCTCTGCCAGCCTAGCTATTGCTGTGTCGGGCAGGGAGAGGGAGGTCACCTCTCTGCCAGCCTAGCTATTGCTGTGTCGGGCAGGGAGAGGGAGGTCACCTCACTGCCAGCCTAGCTATTGCTGTGTCGGGCAGGGAGAGGGAGGTCACCTCTCTGCCAGCCTAGCTATTGCTGTGTCGGGCAGGGAGAGGGAGGTCACCTCACTGCCAGCCTAGCTATTGCTGTGTCGGGCAGGGAGAGGGAGGTCACCTCTCTGCCAGCCTAGCTATTGCTGTGTCGGGCAGGGAGAGGGAGGTCACCTCTCTGCCAGCCTAGCTATTGCTGTGTCGGACAGGGAGAGGGAGGTCACCTCTCAGCTACTAGTGCTAGCCTAGCTATTGCTGTCTCAGGCGAGGAGAGGGAGGTCACCTCTCTGCTAGCCTAGCTGGGGGGGGGGGCAGTCTATTCACTTCCCCGAGCTCTAGTATCCAGGCCAGTGCTGTTTTATTTACACAGAGAGAGAGACAGAACGAATCAGGCGGACAGAGAAAGAGAGAGCGAGAGAGGCAGTCTGGGGTCTAGTAGCCAAGCGAATGCTTTTTTTTTGGGGGGGGGGGGGGGGGGGAGTGTGTATGTGTGAAACAAACAGGACACTCGCATTCCGTATAAACTATAACCATTCCCTCGAACAAAGGGAATTAATAGCGCTTGACCGACGTCACGTGTACATGTAATCAGCACAGAGACCTGAATGGTGTTCTGTTAATTTCACCGGGCTAGTAAACTCCAGTAAAAGTACGCCGACCCCCCCCCCCCCCCCCCCCCCCATCACACACACACCGTCTCTCTCTCTCTCTCTCTCTCTCTCTCTCTCTCTCTCTCTCTCTCCTCTCTCTCTCTAAATATATATATTAATAACTCTGCGATACTGACTGCACATTAGTCGCAGGGTGGATGGGGGGTTGGGGTATTTAGTAACGTTGGGCATTACCGCTTTTTGCTTGGCCGCGTACTTCTTCACTGTATAAATTTAAATTTGCATGTTGGAAATTGAAAAACAAAAACAAATTCTTCAAGCAAAAACAATACCAATGTAATAAAGGCTCAGCTCTGAAATAAAAACAATAAAATAAAGGGGGAAGGCTGGCTACGATCAATTTTGGACCCGTGCAGTGTACAGGGACTGCTGATGCCTGGAAGTGGAAGGGCAGTCAGTCGTTAATCTGGCAACAGGTGAGACGGCTTTCAGCCCTGACACCAGCTGTGGGTGACAAGTACGTCTGATTTGTGACCAGCCCCAGTCCCGCCGACTGGGATGGGGACGGGGCGGGTCGGGTCGGGCCCTACCCACAGACACCGATTTGTCTGAAAATATACTGGTAACTTTCAGCTCGATTCAGCAACACTGTAGTCATCCCCACAAGGGGCAGCTATTCCGTTATGACGGTCACGCAAATAAAAGAACGCCACAGAGCTAAAAATCTGAATACCTCAACCCCCTGCCACACACACACACAAACACTCTCTCTCTCTCTTCTCATTCACTTCCGTCTCCCACTGTTGGGTGCCGCGGACGTCAGAAAATTAAGGTCCTCGCTGCTGAGAACCCAGAGCTGTCCAATGTTTCTCTTTTACGTCTGGAGTAGATCCGAATGTAGCTGGCGTCTGGAGCAGGTCAGAATGTAGCTGACGTCTGGAACAGGTCAATAATGTAGCTGACGTCTGGAGCAGGTCAGAAATGTAGCTGGCGTCTGGGGCTGGTCAGAATGTAGCGGGCGTATGGAGCCGGTCAGAATGTAGCTGACGTCTGGAGTAGGTCAGAATGTAGCTGACGTCTGGAATAGGTCAGAATGTAGCTGACGTCTGGAGTAGGTCAAAATGTAGCTGACGTCTGGAATAGGTCAGAATGTAGCTGATGTCTGGAATAGGTCCAAATGTAGCTTTGCATGCTTCGTCTAACAGTTTCCTATTTTTTGGCTTTCCCATTTTTTTTCTTTTTCTGTTTTTATTTCTTCCAGTTCTCTTGAAACACGAAAGGTTGGGTCTACATATGTCATGAACAGCGAGTCAGCCTTACTTCTGACGTGATGTTGTTACGCCTTGATTTTACTGATGTGGTTGACTGGGCAGTAAATAACGACCACCCCCACACCATCCCACCTCGAGTCGCTCAGTCGGAAATTTTGGGGGGCGGGAGGTGTTAGTAGTGTGGTTTAGAATTATTGCACAATGGCTGACTCTATCCACACCGCTGGAATGTACAGACCTCCTACACTTCTCCCGCATATAACGATTACGGGTTCGTGTACGGACAATCTCAGTTACAACACCGTGGTATTGACGTTTCTCACAGGCAAACTCGTTAACCTCGGACTTTTTTTGCATGTATAAAACTTCGGATCCCCCACCCCCCGACCACCCCCCAAAAAGGGGGGGAAAGAAGAGATATATAACAAAAAATAATTTGAAAAAAGCAACCAAATGAATAAAGTAAAACTGTTTGGGATAGTTCTAGTTTTGTAGATGTGTATTTATGATGAAGTTCGGGAGGAATCACTAATCGCCTTGACATGACCTTCGCGATTGACTGGGCACTAAATATCCACAGGCAACCCAACCGTCGTATTCAAACGTGGTCAGAATTTCTAAAACAAAAACGGAAAATAAAATGAAAAAACGTCCAGCAGATATCACTGGTGTCTGTCATCTACTGCATCTGTTCAGAAAAAAATAAAACAAAACAAAATAAAAAACTGTTGCATGAAAGCTGGTCTTGTCGTGGATAGTCATGAAAGGTGCTACTTTTCAAAATGGACGGGAAAGCTATGATTTTCGTCTGTTTTGTTTAATTCATTTTTCAAGAATGCATTGGGTCCGCAGTTCTCTTCTGACCCTCAGCACTGTGTACACCCGAATCGATTATTATACTGTTGGCACGACTAACGAGACTGGAGACAACTCAACCACTTATGTGTTAACGTGTGTTTCAGATCGACATATTCCATACAGACGAGTCGCTTCGTGACGAGTTCACACTGGTGGATGTCGCCTATATCTACACTTGGAGACGAGTAAGTGGAGACGCACGTGCACGAACACCAAGACAATAACTCGAGTTACTCGCACGGTTGCACATTCAAAACACAAGCTGCCGTGATGGAAAGGTTTATGGGTGAAAACAGTAGAGGTCCAGAATCGATCCATCTCCCAAGTTTTTTTCTCCAAACTTTGTTTTTAATCCATACCACACAGCGTCTCACTCTCAACTTCCTGTCGGGACGCACGAGCGTTGCTGCCATTTTTGAACCGTTAAATGGCAGCCCAGATCAATCCACGGGCTCTTTACTTGCCAGAAAAGCACAACAATGCACCAGCTAGCCTGCCTAGTTGCAAGGCTTCTGTGATTGTTCACGTTTTGCCCAGTGGTATTCGCACTTGGTGTTTCTAATTATGACCAAGATGTGAGAACATTTCTTGGAAGTTCTGTTGTTGTTGATAATTATGTTCCCACGTTGATTTACAGACTACTTGCCACTCGCACTCATTTGTCCTCACACTTGAGGTCGATTCGACGACAACTGACGTTAAGCGCGTGAATAAGAATAAAGATTGCAGTCCTTTATTTATCCTTGTATTTTGCAGAAGGAGCCGCTGAAACTGAACTTCTCTGTGTACGAGTTCATCGTGAAGCGCAGGAAGTTAGACTGTCCGAGCGGCGGGAGACTGCTGGACTTGAAGAACCTCATCAAGCACGTGAACAAGAGCCCAGCCGCCAAGCCCAACACCAAGCCGAACAGCAAGCCCAGTCAGCCGGACCTCAAGTCTGGCAACAGCGGCAAACTGGGCAGGCAAGGCGGCGACATGGGACAGAGCGGGGAGCTGCTGGAGACGGACGTTATGAAGGAAGAACCCGCAGTGTCCACCAGTGCCGAGCCCAAGCCGTTGGAGGCGACGGACGCCACCACGACGTCAGCCAGCCAGCCAGACCACCAAGCAGCCAGCCCGTGTCCAGGTGACACCAAGTCTCCAGTCAAGCTCGATCGAGTCAAAGACGAGGAGGGGAGCGGCGAGGAGAAGTCGTCAGTGAAGGTGGAGCAGAGTTCCGTCGACAAGACGCCGGTGAAACAAGTGTCGGTTGTGGGCGGTAAAGCGCCAGCGAAGCAAGAAAAGAAAGACGTAGAAAACGCCGTGGTGGCTCGTGTAGATTCCCCCAAGGCCTCTTTTCCAACAGTCAACGGCAGCGAATGCGAAAATAAAACGCCCATGAAGCCGTCAACGCCAACGCCCAAAATCCTTGTGTTCGAAAATTCGTCAACCGGCTCTCACGTGAAAGCTAAAACTGGAGGCAGCCAGGGTCGAGCCGTTTCCATTTCCAGAACGAATGCAAACAGCCCCAAAACAGTACCGTTTGCCAGCGGCAAGGTGCCCTGTGGCAGTCCCAAAACAATACAACTTGCCAGTGGCAAGGTGTCCTTTGGCGGTCCAAAGACAGGACCGCTTGTCAGCGGCAGGGTTGCCATTGGCAGTGCCCCCAAAGTGACAGTAAGCAGCCATAAAGTCAACAGCTCACAGAACTCTGGCGGTATGGGAGTGTCGCCCATCGGCACGGCAAGCCCCGTGCTGAGCCTGAAGGCGCAGACTGGGGGCAGCGCGAAGGAGAGAACGACAGCAGCGGGACAGGGAGGGACCAGCGCGGCACTCATGGCGAACCTTGGCAAAAAGACAGTTGTGCTGCAACAGCCACAGCCACTGGCAGCAAAGGCCTTGGTCTCCTCGGCAACCTCTTCGTCGACTACTGTTACAACTTCTGCGTCCGCTGCTTCTGCCAGTGGTTCCGCTGCCTCTATGCCAAGACCCGCCGGGGTGACACCCGTCTCACACAGCGTGGCAAAAATGTCGGTGTCCAGTTCCAAACCGACCCCTAAACCCATTTTACCCGCACAGGTCCCCAAGTCGCTGGCTGTACCCGCTTCACGGAGCAACGCAGTGCCCTCAGCTGCTGCGGCGGCTGCCGGGGCCGCTTCCCCCTCCCCGGCCGCTCTGGCCGCCTCCTCCTCCCCCTCCCCGCCCATGGCCAGCTCGGCAGCTAGCATCAAAGACATGATGGAACAGCCCATGAAGCACTCCTCTGAACCCCGTAAACATGCGTCTGCACTCACGTCGACCGCCAAAGCTATGACTTCAGAACAGTCTTTTAAAGCGTCGGTTTCCACGTCGCAGACACAGACAGTTTCTACCGTGAGTTCGTCCGTCGTAGGGTCCACGGCTGAAACCAACAAGTCGGTGTTTCAGCCATCCTCGACGCAAAGCAGCTGCACTTCGCCTGCCAACAAATCCATCGTTTCAGTGTCAGCCTTGTCCGGCAGTGACACCAGGAAGCCCTCTTCGAACCTTACTGTTGCGGCTTCAGAGAGGCAAATCAAAGACACGTATATTCCTGGCGGAAGCTTAAACAGTGACAAGCTCAGCGTAAGCTCCAGCAGCGAGAGCGGGGCTGAAAGTGTTAAATCGAGGAAAAGTAACATTGGTACCTACAGCTGTTCGTCAACGAACAACAGTAACGGTGTAAGGGTGTCGGTGGGTAACCGCGGCGCCATTGCCAGCCACATGGCAGGGCCGCTGTCGGGCCGCAACGGCATGCCACCCGTGGTCACAAAGCCCGCTCGGGTGAACAACGCGTCCACTTCCGTCAACACCCTGCTTCACAAACTGCCCGTCACCTCCGCCCAGCGCTCGGCGGTGAAAACCAGCGAAACTTGCAGTCCGGTGTCGGCCCGGCCTTGCGCCACAGCCTCACCCGTGTGCAAGCAGCCGGGCAAAGCAGCGGCCTCGCCCGACGCCAAGCCCAAACAGTCGCCCAGTGGGCCCGCTAAGGCTCCCGCACCGAGCCCCAAACAGCCCGGCAGACCGAGCTCCGCGGTTTCCACCGTGTCCAGGCAGCCAAACCGACGCGCGGGCGCAGCTACTTCAACGTCCGTACCGTCCAGCAGCAGGTCTGTCGGACCGTCCGTCTCGGTGGCGGGCCAGCCCACCCGGCCCAGCGGCACGTCCACCCCGATCCCCATCCAGCCGCAGCCCGTGGTGTCGGGGAGTCAGCCCATCGCGGGCCTGGCGGGCTGCTCGCCCATCGCCGTGGCCATGGCGCGCAGAGCCAGCGAGATGCAGATGCAGCACGTGCTCGCCAAGCAGCACCAGCAACACCAGCAGCAGTTGCTCGAGCTGCAGCAGTTGCAGATACTGCAACAGCAGCAGCAACACCTGTTCAACATGCACGCTGCAGCGGCACTGGCTGCCAGGTACAATCACATGCAGTCCTCGGCTCTGCCTTCTCCCAGCCACCTGGTGGGGCCTGTGGGGGTCAGCTCTCCTGTGGGGGTCAGCTCTGCTTCGGGCGTCAGCTCTGCTACGGCCGCCTCTCAATCCCAGGCTCAGATTCAGGCCACGGACAGTGCCAAGAAACAGACAGCGGAGACGTCCAAGAAGGCGACACAGGTCTTGCCGACGGGCAGGAAAGGGGGCGAGTCGTCCCCCAAGAAGAAGATCACCGACATTGCCAACACCTTGCACAAGAAGATGAGTCAGACGTTGGGAACCGGCCCCGCCTCCAAGCTGGATGGCTCCGCCGCGTCCAGCTCCGACAAGCGGCCGCCCCTCGCTCATGCGACGACCGCCCCAAAGCCGGAGAACGGTAGTGTGCCGGCGAGCTCAGCTGGCACCAAGACTCCGCCGTCTTCGTCAGCCTCGAAAGGGGAAGACGAGCCTCTCAACCTGGTCATGACACGGGGTGACTCTGCCAGTGGCGGAGCCAGCACTGTCACTGCGCCCACTGCCGTGAAACCGGAAGGAGAGTAAACTGGGTGAAATCACTTGTGGTCGAAAGGTGTGTTAGAATTCTACAAACCGCTGGAGTGGTTTCACGCAGGTCACTCACTTCAGCAGAAATGTGTCATATCTTTTACATTCCGGTAATACGGTGTCAAGCCTATGATAGAGTTTGGACAGTGTGGAATACTTCCACATCACAAGTGTTGCCCGTCATACATAGATTATCAAGAGTGCAGTACTTCCCCAACTGCTGCGTTGTATTCGGATTGATTCTGTGCCAGTCAGCTTTGGGGTTCTTGTTTTTATGAACTAGTGCGCGTGTGTACAGTGGTTACAGCGCGATAACAACAAGTATATTTAATATACATGTATACAGTCTGAAAGACAGTTCTTGTTTGGATGTAAATGTTTGGTCCTTGGAAATCTTCGTTTGATGACATTCATTCTCACGGAGGCATTCATGTGTGTGGACATTGTTCTCTGTGGATATCATGAGACGTGTGTCTATGTGTATAAACGGCTTCAGCATTCACCAGAATAGTATTTTTTTTTCTTTCTGTCATCAAAGACTTTATAATTTATTGCACGTGCCCTGTCCTGGATTTGCATTGTTGCGGAGTGTTTTCTTGATTTATTATCCTGTGCGGTAGCTCGTCGCAGTTTTGTATACACACGGTACCCGGAGATATGTCTGCACGGCGCACCCCCCCCCCCCCCCCCCCCGCACCCCCACCCGCACCCCCACCCGCGGGAATGTGTATCTGTAACATTCCCCTTGGATTGATTTCACGTGTGCTCTTGTTTCAAAGGATTATTGTGTGTACAGGCTGCCAGCGTGACCCGTTTCATTGATTGTAGTGGAGTACTTGTCCAGCTCTCCGCGGAATTATCGGGAGAGTAACGAATTCCGCAACCAGTACTGTTTTGAATTACCTATGACACGATTTGTCTGATGCAGTATTTCAAATGTTATTTATTCGTTTCGAAAGAGGCATTAAAGGAATGTTTTCTCAAAATATGTGTCATCCAACGGATAAAAGTAATCGAAATAAGAACTTCGAGTTTCATTTTAAAATCCCCTTTGTTTAAAAAACAACAGCAACCGTGATGTGTTAATTGGATCTGCCATAGGTGATTTTCTTAGATATATATATATATATATTTACACAAGTAAACTGCAGTAGCAGTAAGTGCCACATCTGTATGGCTTTCCGCATACGATTATCAGTGGCGTTTCATTGGTTTGTTTTGTGCGGTCTGTGCACGTGCTACACGTGTTGAAAACTCATTGCACCGAGAGACTTATTTTGTTTTAAATTTACTGTCTTCTTTTTCTTCTTCTCGATCACTGAAATGAAAAAGAAGTGCATAACTGAAGGTTGTTGCCAAACCGTTGATTTTTTACTGTTTATTTTGTTATATCTACTTTCCGTATGACAAAGCAGGTTTTGAGAAAACTAGCTCCTTTAGGCTAGCCATACAGTTGTGCACATGAACAGATGCGACGCAGTTGAACTCAAGAGATTTAAGAAAGGATGCTCTTTTGGTTAAGCGAATTAAAACCGATTAATTTATAATGTTTCGTGGAATGTTTGTTTTATGCCTGACTGTAACTATTGAGCAAGTTCATAATGATTCACAAAGTGCTCCCGTGACAACGGCAAAGGAAAGATGAGGATGACGAATGTATTGATGCCCATGATTGCAGTTCATTTTCGAGCATGGACTTTTGCCGTCCTCTAATTAGCCGCCGGGGGCAAACTATCACAGTTGGCAAGTTTATATCAAACCGGTTTAGACTAGAGACTTTCTCTGTTTAGACTCCTACTCTGTAAAAGTGATTCAGATACACAATGGAAAACGTGCCGGTGTGTGTGTATGCGCGCGCGCGCGCGTGTGTTGAGAGAGAGAGAGAGAGTGTGTGTGTGTGTGTGGTGTGTGTGTGAGAGAGAGAGAGAGAGAGAGAGAGAGTCGTTAAGCCGTAGGCAACACGATAAAAATTACGGGCAGAGGCAATTTCTCAAACACACTCAAGCACACACACACACACACATACACACACACACACACACACACACACACACACACACACACACACAAACACCTGCTTGCTATAAACGGTCATGTATTATATGAAGAACTTGATGCTCTGCATTATAGGAAGGGTAGTCTGCGAAGCAGTTTTCAGAGCAACTTTGCTTGATGGTAGTTGCTGCCGATACAAAAGTCAAATTGTCGTTTCCAGTCCCTGGAGTCGTATCGTTCCTTTCCAGCCAGCCTTTGTGCGTGTTTGTTAGTCACTTGTGGAAACTGAATGTCTCGCTCCGACACTGTTGTAGTTCTTAGATAGTTGAGTAAACTCGGGATGACTTCACGTAATGTAAGGAGGGGTGGAAACTGAAAATTGTGACTTGAAGCGCGGTGCTGATGGCTGTGATATGAAGAAAGTAGCAACAACTAAAATGTAGTCTCCTTTTCAACACTTTTCCGGCGGCAAAAGTCCAACGAAAATGGCGGCGAAAGTCCAGGAGTGCTTGCGTTCAGTGTTTTCTGCTGCCAGCTGATTGATTTCGCCCAGTAATAATGCCTGGGTAGAGAGAAAGAAGAACAGAACGCAACACGCATGAATCAGCATCGAAGTATTCCTTATAATGCAATGCATATCCGTTATATTTATGAACCTGTATTTCTATCCACGACCAGAAGTGTTCAATGGACAGTCGATCAAGGTGCCTGTGCCGACCTTTTGGAGATAGCTGGAGTAAGTTCATATGCATTTTGATATGATACAATTCAGTTGCAGATATGCGGAAATAATAATAATAATGAAGGTTATATTTTCAGCGCAAATCGTTAGTTAAAAGCTGTAAGCGCCTTGCAGCGCAAAGGACGAGGCCAGGAGGTAAACTGGTAACGATAGACAGCTGTGCGCAGTTTGCAGCATAGCTAATCGTTAGTTAAAAGCTGTAAACGTTTTACAGCGCAAAGCGTGAGGCCAGGAGGTAAAGTGGTAACGATAGACAGCAGTGCGCGTTTGCAGCATAGCTAGCTGCAAATCTGGAAATGTGGCATCGCACACCAACGACACTGAGTCCTTTGTCTCGTCACTTCAGATTCTTTTCACACACATAGTAAACTTGTTGAAAAAGCGGTTAGTGGTTGCCACTTTAAACTGACGAGAAGATATTTTGCTGAAGACGTGACTTCGGCTTGGGATCAGAAGTCCCAATGAGCGGAAGTAAACAGAACCAAATGCCTTTGTGAATATTTCCTAACTGCCTTTGCTTATTACAATTAAATAGATAATTGGTTTTTAACGCCCAAGCACCCAGGACGCTTATATCAGGGTGAGTTTATTACATAGTCACGGATTATGAAATTATTATAAAATTGACATTCTTCAAGAAGCGTACATAGCGTACATGTCAACATGAGCTGTCATAGCTCAGACTGATGTGTCAGGAAGGTCTTGTATCAATTGTAGACAGTTTATGTGACGTTTTGGCACGTACTAGCTTTCTTTCCCGTTCAAGATAGATGCCTTTGTGCGATGTGGGCTTTAGTTTTTTAGTCCGCAAAGCGTGCACCATTGGTTTTACATGCATGTATTTATTTTGGCTTTTAAATTAGCCTAGTGCATTAAAAGTGAATACATTATTCTGAAGCAGAATATTTAGGTCACTGTCTATAAATGGTCTTTCTTGTTTTTGTTATTGTATTTTAGCCCCCTCTTGCTCTCCCCCCCCCCCCCCTCTCTCTCCAGTTCCAGTGCATGCTTCCCCATGTGTCCTCTTCTTTTTTTTGGGGGGGGGGGGGGGGAGGGGGGGGGGGGGGTCACTCATTTTTACGGTCAGCACAGCTGAAACTTTGTTGCATCTGTTTCAGCAACGCATATTTCCTTTGTTACAAAATGATTATGTACATCAGTCCTATACAATAAAGCAGTGAGTGTTTACACTTAATCTACCGTCCAGGTGAAGATTTTTAAAAACTATTAAAAAAAAGGACCCTTTGTCTTCAACAGTGTAGACGTTTTAGTGAAAAGGATCCACGAAAACTAAATTGTAATTTGTACCAGCAGTTTAATTTTCTTCAGCTGTCTTTTATGCGTAAGTATTCAGGCAAGTGCTTCACTGTTACGGTTTGTAGAGCCTGCGTAAAGTGTAAATATTAATAAGTGTCAGAGTTATTTTAAAGTCGGTAGTAAGCTGTGTATATTACTCATTGACATTCACTTTGTTATGCTTATGACTGAATTTGAAAACATAAAATAAGCTCCCTTCAGATCTTATTTAGTAGTGGCTCAGATACCCCCCACCCCACCGCCCTCGCCCCTCCTTTTTGGTATTATGTGTTTGAAAATCTTCATAATTCTCTGTCTGTCTGTCTCTCTTTGGGCATGCAAAAAGTTGTTATTAAAGTTGGAACAGAAAACAAAGTGTCTGCTTTATTACTGTTTTGTGTGTGTGCTAACGAGACGCAGATCATTGTATGTGTGTGCAACGTCCATTTTTTGCAAGCACACGATGAAGCTATGGCATACAATCAGAAGCCAGATACGGCGGATGAGACCTGCCAACTGCACATGATCGACTGTTGCGCTGCGTGCTCTGCCGCAATGGTGACGTACGACCGCAGTAAACTGTTTTCTGTTGGGTTGTTTTTGGTTTGTTTGTTTGTTTGTTTGTTTTTATACAAGTAAAAAGCATCAATTCGGCCAAGCTCAAGATTCATGTCCTTCAGTGCTCTCCGCGCCTCTTTGTCTGTCTGTCTGTCTCACTCGCTCACTCAATCACGCACTCGGGCATATTTCTCTATGAAGACAGTCGTACTTTGGCACGGTTGCCTCGAAGTCGTACAATGTCATGGCAATTTTTTACTGCCTTTCCACTGGCACTGACAGCGCAGCAACTCACTGTCTTCGCACTCTTTTGTCACCGCCTGCGGTAGAATACCGCGGACGCAGAAAAAAGGCTTCCTCTGCTGAGAATCCAGAGCCATCAAGTTAAAGCGTTTTTACACTCTTTCTTCTGTCAGGAGTTCTACACTTCTAATTTTTGCGCCCCTGATTCATTCAACTTCATTTACCAGGGTTCGTTAAAGGTTTGTTTCACGCAAAAGGGTGTTAATTATGCACCTGTGTTCATTAAAGGTTTATTCCACGCAAAAACATATTAATTCTTCATCAGTGTTCGTTAAAGGTTTATTCCACGCAAAAGAGTATTAATTCTTCACCAGTGTCCGTTATCTGTTTATTCCACGCTAAAGTGTATTAAATTTTCACCAGTGTTCGTGAAAGGTTTATTCCACGCAAAAGGGTGTTAATTATTCACCAGTGTTTATTAAAATTTAAAGGTTTATTCCACGCAAAAGAGTAGGTTAATTCTTCACCAGTGTTCGTTAAAGGTTTATTCCACGCAGAAGGAAGGGTATCAATTATTCGCCAGTGTTCGTTAAAGGTTTATTCCACGCCGAAGGGTATTAATTATTCACCAGTGTTCGTTGCAGGTTTATTTCACGCAGAAGAATATTAATTCTCCCCAAACATCATTTACGAGCAGCGGCAGTCTGTTAGTTTTCAGTGCCCGGTGCTAGGTCAGTGGAAGCTCCTGATTACTTCTGTCGACAGGCCTCATCAAACACACTGGCTGTTCCGAGGCGGCGAAGAAAAGAGGACTTTTGGCCGGGTCTTCATTTTCCAAAAGCTGTAAATCTTAATAACATCGTTACGCAAGACCTGCAGCACTCACATAAATACAGGATAAAGGTTGATGATCTGTTGGCAACAAAAGATCGCATACTGGCTTACTGGCCATTTATTTGAGCGCCAGGATCGTCACCCAGAAAAGGGCGCAGGCACACATCTCAGTGTGTGTGTGTGTGTGTGTGTGTGTGTGTGTGTGTGTGTGTACCAAGAGCACTCAAGAGAAATGACACCAGAACGAGTACTTTTTGTTTTGTACTTTCACCCAAAAGGGCGCAGGCACACATCTGTGTGTGTGTGTGTGTGTGTGTGTGTGTGTGTGTGTGTGTGTGTGTGTGTGTGTGTACCAAGAGCACCCAAGAGAAATGTCACCAGAACGAGTACTTTTTGTTTTGTACTTTTGAAGCACTCATTGCGTTTGATGAAACGCGACCAAAAATAAAGTAATGATAACACACACACACACACACACACACACACACACACACACACACACACACACACACACACACACACACACACACACACACACACACACACACACAGTTAACAAAGGGAAAAACGAAAAAAGAGGATTCATCATGCAGGCTGGCATTAAAAGCTAATAGACTGTGGTTACCGCCCAAAGTTATTTTAAAAATGCATATATGAAGAAATTCTGCCAGTTCTCGTACAAAATAAATAAATACGAAAACGTTAAAACGGCATAATTTCTTTACAACACTGAAATGAATAATTTAGCTATGTTCAGATGAATACCAAGTGACATAGCAGGGTTCCTACAGTAACGTGAGCACAGCTTTGGAGAGACAAAATTATGATCTATGCAGGTGGCAGCTGTATATGTAGTTGCCGCTCTTTTAATGGTAACACACTGAAAAGTAGACCCTAGGACATTTCCCCCTTCAGTTTGATCAGTTTGTTGGTGTTATATTTTCTACCCCACAAGAAAGAAAGAAAGCTTTGTCCATAAAAACGACTTTTCCTATCCCCAAGTTTTCCATCCATTTTGGGCATCGCCTTCTTCTGAATGACTCATTCCACGCTCGGGTAATTCCGTTAAGTTCGACTGTTTCCGCTACGACCTTGGGAAGATGGCACCCACTGAGAAAAGTAGACGTCGTCTCGTGACAATTCCGTATTGAACATTTTTCTCCGACGCGTCCTCAGTGGCAGTCGCAAAGAACGCCGTTAAGAGAAAAAGCGTGATAAAGCGTAGGTCGTTGTGGTCACGCGATCAAAGCAAGCACTTTGGAAACACCATTCTCATTCAAAGATCTTTGCATAGCCTGCCTAGAAATGTTCGTCCTGAGGTGACCCGCTGGGGTTGACGGGACGTTAAAATCTAAGAACTAACATCTTTGCAATCGTCGATGAATTTACAGTTCAATCCAATACAAAAACATCGCTGTCGTTGGTCAGTATTGACCAGTAGAGTATGAAATGTTTAGCGCGGCTAAGAGAACAGAAAATCAGGGAGAATATTAGTGGCGAGTAGGCCTTACTATACAGGAACAGTGCTCAGAACCCCAAATCACAGTCAGAGTTGGAAATCGCACGGTCCTTCGCGTGGCGATTTACTGCCGATTTTTCCTCGACCTCGCGATTTTCCGTATTTGCCCCTTGAAACACCAAGTAACTTCTCAGATGGATTTTAAGAGCAACTGCTCTTGGCATCCCAGTAGCCTACGTGGAAAAATCTGCTCAGTTACTATAAATCGTGTGGCACGAATGACTACCACAAGACTACAGCAACAAACAAACACTGAAACGAACAACAACAAAATAGGAGGAATAAGCAGTCGATTTCTCTTGCTGTATTGTGTACACAAGGAAGTTCAGAACTTGCGGCAAGTAAATCAAACAAACACTGGCATGATTCCAGTGTGTGGCGTTTACACGATGCTCACCTTGCACGCTCACGCGGAAGCCACGAAGTGCGCAATCCGGGAGCCGTTTCGTGCTGTACGTGCAGGAAACTCAAGTGGAAATGGCTGAGGGCCAACCTGTCGAATCACGTCCGGAAATTACCCTACGATGGCTTGTTCACTGACACTGAGACGTTTCCTGCTTTCAACAATTATTACCCTTCCTGGCGCAGAAGGGGTAATAACCCACGACCGTCTGCTTTGTTCCTGTATGTATCATAGGTATGCAAATAAAAGCCTGTGTGATGTCTGCAATTTTGAACTTTTTGGATCCTACTTACGCATAATACATATGCAACACATTTTCACCTGGTCGTTTGACGCATTTGCACTGGTGGCCAAATTTCTTTAGCTCCTAGGCACGTTACATTTGAAAATATATTCCACTTACACTTACGTTTTACTTCTAAAAACAAACAAAAACATTTTTTATTCTGCAGTCAACGCTATTTTAGTTTCCTGTATTTACGAAAAATAATCAGAAACAGCGCCAATTTATTTGTCAGTCAGGAGCCTATTTCTGCAGTTTTAACGACTGCATACAAAGGTTGCTCGTATCAAATGAAGAGCCGACAGCTTCCCAGCACTCTGCACTTCCAACAGCCGTCGGATTGCACTTGGAGATTACATTGAGTCCTAGAACGGAGGAGAACACTCGTACCTCCAAAACAAAGAATGCACGAATGAAGTCAGCAGAACTTAGGCCAGTCACTGTCATTTGAACGCTGGATCCAACTGAAATCATCGTGTACTCCACTAGTCAGCACACGCGGTACCTTGACACCAGAAGGAAAGTGGAAGAGGTCTCCACGAACAGTCTTGTTGACACTACACCGTAAACAGGAACAGGAATAATATAAGCAATCCTCCTTGTTGCGCGGCCCAACTGTTCTGTTGTTAATGTATTGTTACATATGAAATAAACTGAGTTTAAACCAACAGGAACTCTCCAGGTCAAGGCCAGCAGTCGAAGCTTGAGCCAACTTCAATCAGAAACTGACTGTTTACTTGACTTCTAACGCTATTGTGCGATGCAGGCAGTAAGGTCGACACAGTGGAGTAACCTCCCACAACTAAATGGGGAAATATCTTCAGCGTTTTGTTTTCGGTGGAAGGATCAAATCTGGTCAGGGTCAGAAAAGACAGTCTGCAAGAGAAGTTCAACCGCCGTGTCAACGTGGTCTGAGTAACTGGGGAAAATAATAATAATCAACAACAGCGAAAATTTGTTAGACGCATATTATGCAGTATAAACTTCGCTATACGCTGTACAACCAAACATTCTGAAAAAGAAAGAAACTCATCACATCCAAAGTCAGTCCACGGTTACATTCAACCTCATCAAACCATGCCAGTCATTCCATCAAACATAATTATTATGTCTACAGGACTTCCACAACACACAATCAAATTACAGAATGACCTAGTCACTATAGAGTCATATTTGACACAGCTCAGAGCTACAGGCAGCGTAGCCTTGTAGTCTACTCAAAGCAAAACAATTTAAATTTTACATTGATTGAGGCGGGAATAATAACACACACACACACACACACACACACACACACACACACACACACACACACACACACACACACACACACACACACACACACACACACACACTACACAACACACACACACACACACACACACACACACACACACCACACACACACACACACACACACACACACACACACACACACACACACACACACACACACACACACTTTATAAATATGGCGATGAAAACTAACCTCGCAGAGCATCTATATTCTGTGTGTGCGTGCGTGCGTGCGTGCGTGCGTGCGTGCGTGCGTGCGTGCGTGCGTGCGTGTGTGCGTGCGTGTGTGTGGTGTGTGTGGTGTGTGTGTGTGTGTGTGTGTGTGTGTGTGTGTGTGTGTGTGTGTGTGTAAGAGAGAGAGGGCACGGTGTGTAGTGTCGTGCGTGCGTGCGTGCGTGCGTGCGTGCGTGCGTGGTGTGGTGTGTGTGTGTGTGTGTGTGTGTGTGTGTGTGTGTGTGTGTGTGTGTGTGTAAGAAAGAGAGGGCACGATGTGCGTGCGTGCGTGCGTGCGTGCGTGCGTGCGTGCGTGCGTGCGTGCGTGCGTGCGTGCGTGCGTGCGTGCGTGCGTGCGTGCGTGCGTGCGTGCGTGCGTGCGTGTGTGTGTGTGTGTGTGTATGTGTGAAATGCTCGCAATGAGTGCCATAGAAAAGGACGGGTACTGGTAGGCCACGACCGCTCCCTTTACAGATAGTATTGTAAAGCACATCGAAACCTCGAGCCTTTTTCGAGCTGACCACTAGAAAAAATACCGAAGGAAACAGGACTGCCAGGAAGGTTACATAAGTCTGACACGTTGATTGTTTTGGTTAGAGTAATTTCCCTTTGCGTTTGACTACACAGACATTGAATTATAATCAATATATGTGTGGGTTAACTATCGTTTATTATAGTGATTGACCCTTCTTGGTTTGGGCTGCCGCAGCCATATTGTTTCCAAATCAGTCTAGTTATAAATGACTGGTATTTTGATCGACAAACAGCAATGCTTTCCAAGCATACATTTTGAGTTTATAAGTGCAGTCATTCAGAAATACATCGGAATTCAAAACGCTCTGCGTGAGTTGGTCTGTAAAATATACAGCACATGATTACCAAGAAAGTCGGGATAATATAATTGGCTTCAGCATTATTTCACACCCCTCTATCAGTATAATTGCGAAATAAAATGAAGACATACGTTCGTTCATAATAAGGACATTACGCCTGCGCATTTATGTCAGCCACCACCACCTTCAAAAACATGGCCTGTCCGGCACAGAATGGCTTCAGACCGGCACATAATGGGTTTAGACTAGTACAGAATGGCTTCAGACCGGCACAGAATGGCTTCAGACCGGCACAGAATGGCTTCAGACCGGCACAGAATGGCTTCAGACCGGCACCGAATGGCTTCAGAGCCCAGGAACTGTCTGAACAGGGAGGTGGAGCTGGGCTCTCATAGTGAGTTCAGTAATTAAACATGATGCTTAACGTCCACAAGTGTGGGGGGGGGGGGGGGGGGGAGAGAGAAGTAAATTATATACCTATTGCTACACTGTGACCACCAGAATTACTCCTGCATTAAGACGGGCAGCGATGAGAGCCATTTTAATGTTTCCTTAATTGTGAGGGACAAAGTCAGAAGACAGTGTCCGTACCCTTTTGAAGAGAAAGGAGAGCCGAAGCGGTATTGAACCGAAGTCCTTCTGCTTACCAGCCTAACGCCTTACCGCTAGGCCAAACCGGCACACAAAGTGAATTGTTGATCGCTTTTATATAGCGCTATTCTCCGCTTTCGAGCAGACTCGCTGCGTTCATGAGTTGGACAGTCCTTTGCTTCAGGTTTCAACAGCTGGCTCTATGGACAGTCTTTGTGACTTTGTTCCGCACAACCGTTGAAAGAACTTCGAGTTTAGTGTTGCTTTATGTCCACAGAAACCATCAGGCTTATTAAGGACGGGGAGCCCAGGACGGCCATCTCGACTTTCACACAGCTCCTGAGCTCTGTTGAAAGAGCAAGTTGCTTCGCACTGGCGAGGTCCGCGCCTCCTTAACATTGTTGTTCTGGCGGTGGCTGACGGTCTCTCCTGTTTTTTGCGGGTCGGGGTGCATGGGACGAGCTATTCATAGGTATATGATCCCACCCCTCTCCCCCGTCCCTAACTGACAGACCTTAAGTGGTCTCTGCCAACGTTAAGCCCTAACTAAAGAAAAGCGCAGAATGGCGTGGATTTAGAAGGAGGGGGCGGACGGGGGGGGGGGGGGGGGGGGGGGGGAGGGGGGTAGAATAAATACCGAGTTAATGATTTTACAAAACTGCCTAGACTTTGCACGAGTTTAACCCCTTCACTGCCCCCGCCTGTAACATTTCCGGGCTGAAAGATGCACAGGCGCGCCTCCAAACAGTATATTTTTCGGTCCTATAACATCGATTTTCAATGCTATGCGTTTTAATGAAAATCCTTTCACATGCCAGTGCGAAAAAGAAGACAAAACGCTTAAGGGTTTGAAATTTCGCACTTTTATGGATCGTTTTCAAATGGCATCATGGCAGTGAAGGGGATAACGCGTCGTCTTATTGTCTTTTGTTATGGTATACTTTACGCGACTGACCCTGAGGACTGTCGGAGCGGTCGACTGATGCCGACTATCCAGTACAGCTGAACAGCGGGAGAATGAATGGAGAAATGAAGACGAACTTTCCTCTTCCTGTCGTTTATCACCATCACACGCCTTCGCGCGACCGGCAACAACGCAACCAGCCAAGCGCCGCAGTGTGATTGTCATCTTCTCTTCTGAGACGCATCCACTTCGCTCGCATTGATTGGTCAATGTCAGTCACGTGGCTCATTAGAAGCCGGAAGGCAAGGAAATTGTGACATGAAGCGCGGACCCCCGTGAGGCGGCATTGAGCTGGAAGACGGATAGAGGAGAAGAGGGGAGTACAGAACAGAACAGAACAAACACAAGCGCTAATTAGAGACAAGAACCGACTCGAGAACGCTAAACACTGAGAAACCCTCTCTCTCCCCCTCCTTCTCTCCCCCCCACCCCCTTCTCTCCCACTCCCTTCTCTCCACCCCCCCACCCCCCACCCCCCATTCTCCTCCCCCCCACCTCCATCCCTCACTCCTCTCTTTTTCCCTCTTCCCCCCTCCCTTTCCCCTCTCCGTCTCCCTCCTTCACCCCACCCACCTCTCTCCCTTCATTCCTGTGTGTATGCGTTTCTATCAGGCGTTCTCACAGTGCGTGCGTGCGTGCGTGCGTGCGTGCGTGTGTGCGTGCGTGTGTGTGTGTGTGTGTGTGTGCGTGCGCGCGTGTTTTGGGAGGGGGCAGGGGTCTTTCTTGTGCGCGCATCTTTTTCTTTCTCCCACCCACACCCCGCTTTCAGCTAATTTCAGTACTACACATTGACATGACAATGCACTGATGTCAGTGTTCAGACTCGACTGCAAAATATAACATCACAATTGGATATTTTAGCGTTACTCCCATTGCAGCAGATGGGGGAGGGTCCACTCTACCTAATCACTCCAGACCTAATTTCACTTGACCTAAACCCGCACGACCTTATCCCACTCGACCTAATCCGGAAGCGAGTTTGTTAAGTTCTTTCATTCAACCTAATGTACAGAGTCGTGAGTTCATTAGGGTACCAAAACATTAGGTCGGACGGGAATAGTTCCACCGGTATCGGTAGATGTGATGTGAGCATGCCTACGCAGTAACCCACTTGTATCTCTCTCTCTGTATGTCTGTCTGTCTGCCTGTCTGTCTGTGTTTGTCTGCCTCTCATTGTCTCTCTTTTTCTGTCTCTGTTTATCTCTTATTCTGTCTCTATTTTTCTGTGTATCTCTCTCTCTCTGTCTCTGTCTCTCTAGCTGTCTCTCTCTCTGTCTGTCTCTCTGTCTTTCTGTCTCTTTCCCCCTCCGCTCCCGTCTCTCTTTAAATCACGATTTTCTCTCCCTACGTCCTTTCTCTCGTCTCTCTCCTTTCTCTCGCTGTCTCTGTTATTCTTGAGACCAAAACACACTGCTTGAAGGCGTTTTCATCAAAGGGCAAGGAGGGAAGAGGGAGGGAGGGGGCAGCTGGAAATAAGGACTGGGGGGAAGAGGGGGGACAAGTA
>JABMCL010000013.1:622500-627500 GCA_018857735.1 Alviniconcha marisindica | reverse complement strand
CTCTCTCTCTCTCTCTCTCTCTCTCTCTCTCTCTCTCTCTCTCTCTCTCTCTCTCTCTCTCTCTCTCTCTCTCTCTCTCTCTCTCTCTCTCTCTCAAATCTGCATTAATGATACTGAGTTCCCAGTGTAATCTCGCCCTGATATAACCGTACTGGGCGTAAATCACTAAGTTACTTACCTGTCAGTGTAATTTTGCCTATAGTATTCCTTCTCATGGATATCAACATAGGCCCTACGGAGTTCTATTTCTCTCCGCTCGGCTGTGATCCACAAAACAGGGTTTTGTCGTGTCTTCTCGCTATATTGTCGTTTATGGACGTTACAGGGTTGTGCATCTCAGTTCCTTGTTATTTATAATCAACGATGCGGGGTTCTCTATCCCCCATCCTGTTTTTTAACGCTTCCTGTTCCTCTATCTGTATTCTCGTTTATTTCAACAGAATATACTGATAAGGGGTTCAGTACCCGGGTTCAGTACCCATAGCCTATTGGGCAGTTCAACGAAGCTGGTTTGTACGAGTGAACGCGCTTCGTAATCTTTCGCGCAATAAGTCGCGAAAGGTCAGTCGTAGCTGCCACTTTCTGGCCGATTTCTGAGTAGGCATTGCTTCACGCTGTGTATAACAATGGAAGTGGTACCTAGACTGAATTGCGAAGCGGTACAAATGCCGCTACAGTTGCGTTTGCAAAAATTACAGAGGAAAGGTGATGGAGGACGGGAGGAAAAGTGTATTCACGTCGTTTTTCGGCTGATCAGAAGATCGCGAGTTCGTGGGAAAAATACGGTTTTGGGTATCCTATAGCACGAGCAACAAGTCATTGCTTGTTGCCAGACACATTCTGACTACAAGCCTTCAAAAATGCCCTTAAAGTTGGCACTGTAAACTTCCCGAATTTACTGTCACTGCCTTCCATTGTGAGGAAAGTACACACCGGAAGTAAAAACAGCCAGAGGACTTAAGCGATGCCAGCCTGAACTGCCCAGCAGCCTTGCCACATTACGAACGAGGTGGTAAGTAATTTGGCGTTTTACGCCCAGTCAACCAGTACGGTTGTATCAGGATGATAACGAGGTGGAATTCTGCAAGTAAGTAAACATGATGTTTAACGTCCACAGAAACCATAAGGCTTATTAGGAACGTGGCAGAATTTTGTAAGTAAGTTAGTAAACATGGTGCTTAACGTCCACAAAAACCATAAGGCTTGTCGGGGACGGGGAGAAGGGGGAAAGGGGGTATGGAGGTGGGGGAAGAGGGAGATTATATATCTATCGCTACACTGTCACCACCAGCATGACTCTTGCATTAAGATGGGCAGCGATGAGAGCCATTTTAATGTTTCATTAATTGTGAGGGACAAAATCAGTAGACAATGTCCACAGACCACAACTTTTTGAAGAGAGAGGAGAGCCGAAGCCGAATCGAACCGAGGTCCTTCTGCTTACCAGCCTAACGCCTTGCCGCTAGGCCAAACCAGCTCACCGGAATTCCCTTCGGAGTTTTTATAGCAACTATGTGGGGTTCTGTATTTGTCTTCTTATTTACGTAAACGATATACGGGGCTCTGTGTTAGTCTCCTGTTTATATCAACGATAGGGAGTTCTGCACCTATTTTCTTATTTATAGGCTATCAACGATACGGTTGTTTTTTTGTTTTTGTTTTTTTATTTGTTTACGGGGTTCTGTAACTTGTTTATGTCAACGATACGGGATTTTGCATTTACCGGGTTCTGTAACTGAATTATATCAACGATACGGGGTTCTGTATTTACCGGGTTCTGTAACTAATTTATGTCAACGATTCGGGTTTCTGTATTTACCGGATTCTGTAACTTAATTATGTCAACGATACGGGGTTCTGTATCTATCTTCTTATTTTTATCAAAGATATATGGACTTCTGTATCTATCGTCTCTCTTATATCAACTGAATATCCGTCTATAACGACTGGACATCTATCTATCTATCTGTATCTGTCTTCCTATTTATATTAATGACGATATGGAGTTTTGTATCTCTCTTTCAACGGTAGCCCACGGAGTTCTCTAGCCTATATCATCGGCGCTTTCTTTCTTACTTATAAACGGTACGGATTTCGGTACTTTCCTTCTCATTCATTTATCGACGACATGTGGTTTTATCATAGTCTTCTTTCTCAGTTACCAGTGTTATTACGGGTACCGTATTTTTCTTATACGGAGTTGTGTATATTCCTTTCCCGATTTATCAGCCGTACAGCGCTCTGGATGATGATGATGATGATGTGGGGTTTAATGTCCTCAGATGTGGGGCTGACATAGAGACAACGGTGCTGTGGATCTCCAGGCTTCTCATTACCAGTGCGATGCCACGGGCACACATTTTCTCTCTCGTTTCTATGAAGAATATCGGGTTCTGTATTCTCCGTCTCAGTTAGCCTACATATAATATCAACGAGACGGGGTTCTTGTTGTTGAAGTGTTGCTTTACGTCCACAGAAACCGTAGGCTTATTATGGACGGGAGCCCAGGACGTCCACCTCGACTTTCACACAGCTCCTGAGCTCTGACGGGGTTCTGTGTGTCTCTTCTCATTTATATCAACGACACAGTGGTTTATCTGTATCTCTCTTTTCGTTTGTAGCAACGGCGTGGATTTTTGTGGCTTCCTAATTCTCACGTGTACAGTTAAAACACAGGATTCTGTCAGTCAAGCAGTTTTAAAATCAGTTCCTCTTTCTGTCCAGCTTGTGGTGGTCACATCAGGTGTTTTTTTTTTATTGTTTTTTTGTTTTTTTGTTTTTTTAACAAAACAAAACAAAACAAACAAACAAACAAACAACAACAACAACAGCAACGACAACAACAATCTCTTTTTATGATAACTTTTATCATTTCCTAATAAAAAAAACAATTCTTTTTAAATTAATGGCAGGGGAGGTGGTGGTGGTGGTGGGCGGAACCGATAAAATCATGCACAGAAGCGCGACAGTTGTGTCTGTGTACGTTTGATAAGGTGGGGGGGAGGGGGGGGGGAGGGGGGGGGGGGAGGGGGGGAGGGGGGGAGGGGCAGAAAAAGAAGTTGGGTAGTACACATATTTGGAGGAATTGTCTCTCCATTCTATATATGATTGCCTCTTGCCTACGGTGTCGACTTGATCCTTGATGCATAACGACTGTATAATCTCATTAGTCATATTGTCCCATATATCTACTCTTCCGAATTATATTGCCTGAAAAGTAATAATCATGTACATATTTGTATTTCTTCAAACTGATACGTTTTATTGCAGAAATATTAGACGAAGCACCTTTTGATAAATGTGCAAACTTATATATCAATAAAAATAAATAAAAAAAGATAAAAATTCTCAGCTGTCGTCGAGTACTAGGTAAAAAGCTGAAATAGAACAGTTTCAAAGCATACCAATGCGTAACTTTTAGGCAGTTAATTATGATTTCAAACGGAATGCTTAAAGTTTTCTGAATACTCAAATAAAAACATAAAATGAAAAGAAAAGAAAAAAAGAAAAAAGAAAAAGAAAATGTCAAAAAATTAAGTATGGACAATAAAATAGAACAACACACTTCAGATTATAGGTAAAAAGTAGCAAAATTTGTTACATGTGGAATACATCATAAGAAAATAAAGTAGAAATGACATGGTTGAAAAAAAAATTCTATTTTTTTCTCTCTAATCTAGTTTATTTCATGGCTTCAAAGCCTCTACCTAGAGAGTGTATTTCATTTATTTATTTATTTATTTTTGAGGGGGGTGGGGGCGGCAGGGGGGGGGGGGGGGAATGGGCGCAGGGGGGCGATTAGGCGGTTGAGAGAATTATTCGATTTAGTACCTCCTGCTTTGAAAGAGCAGTAAATTCAAATTTTGTCAGTTATATGTAATTTCTACTCCAGTACTGTTTTGAGCGTCAAATCGTTTATAAACGTCAAATCATTACTCATTTAATAAATAAGAGAGGATTTTTTTTTTCTTTTTTTTTTGGGGGGGGGGGGGGGGGGGGATTTTTTTTCTAACATTCTACTTTTTGAAAACAAACGATTCGAGCTAATTTATTGTGTTACCTGGATTGCTTTGATTTAAAAAAAGAAAAAGAAATATATATATTCGTACATCATATCTAAATTTAAACAATTTTGAAGCATGACTAGATTTGGGGAATCGTGCAACAGGCAGTTTACTGACTTTTATTTAAGAGTAACTTAATGAGTTAGTTCTTGGATTTTAACGTCGCGTTATCAGCACAGGGTCACCTGAGGACGATATTTGTATAATTATGAGAGATGAAAATTATAGCTCTTATATAATAACAAAGCATTCCTTGCTCCGTACACAACCTCTATGATTAGTTTTGTCATTTGCAGAAATACTTCAGTTCAGTTCAAGATGGTATCTATGCGCTCGGAAAAGCCCACATGCGCTCCACCCCGTCTCTCGGAAGTTTCCCCAACGTTGCCTATGAAACGGTTCCAATGTTTGTTTGATTGACGATGGCCCTCTCTCGTCCTTTCAAGAAAGATCGTCTAGCGCTTCCTCTTTCAACGCCTCTTTCCTCCAGGCGATCGATGGTGTGATGTCCTTGGCTTTGTACCCGCATGTAGTGTCTCAAGCTTCTCAACACTTCATATCTTCCGCCAGTCTGTCTGTCTGGTCATTTCCCTTCACTCCGGCGTGTCCAAGGCAGTACACCCAAAGGAGTTTTGGAAGGTGGATGTCGACTATCGACACATTCCACTCTGGGCTTCCCATTCCATTTTTCACTTTGGGATGATATCTGTATATGAGAGATGAAAAGTAATAAATAACCTTTTACATGCTAAAAGATGCGTATGCTGTTCCAGTGTCGGAAAGCCTTGCCGCCATGTTTAACCATGTGACTGAGGCACACAAAACCTTGTAGCGCATCCAAAAGCTTAAAAAATAAATTTAATATTTTTTTTAAATAAGAGACCAAGTTTTGTCTTCTTCAAGTCTCGAATTGTTCTTTTGGCCTTGTTAGGACAG
>JABMCL010000013.1:607500-612500 GCA_018857735.1 Alviniconcha marisindica | reverse complement strand
GTTTTAAACATTCTCCCACTTTTAAACGTTCATCCATTTTCTTTGTCTACAATGTACGACGCGTTTTATTTATGATTTTTTTATGCACAAGACACATTTTAATTATTATGTCGCCGCCTGAATTAAAAAATAAATAAAAATTGGTTCCAATCTGACCGCTTGTAAATTTATACGGAAGTTTTAATCATTCTCCCACTCTCCCTCTCTCATCCATATGTCAACAAGCACTAGATCATTTTGTTAACCTTTTTATCCCCACCCTCTCCCGTTTTGTTGTTGTGCTTTTAGGTTTGATTTGTTGCTTTTGATTTGTTTTGACAATAATCTTAAACTCCATCTTGCCATCGTAAATGCGTATACGACTGTATTTTCGTTTATAGGTAACACTAAATAAACATATTGCTTTTGTGTTTCCCATATTTGTTGTTTGTTGAATTTATGATTACGATGTATGAATAAACTTTACTTAAACGAAATATTTCAGAGATCAAATGATTTTTTGTTTTTGTTTGTTTGTTTTTTGTTTATCTGACTGTTTATTTCGCTCGTCGGCAACCTTTTTTCTTTTCTTTTTCTTTTGTCACAGCCCGGCGGTCCGGCCTCTTGATGCAAGTAAGTAAGTAAGTAAACATGGTGTTTAACGTCCACAGATTGGGGGGAAGGGGGTATGGAGGTGGGGGAAGAGGGAGATTATGTACCTATCGCTATACACTGTCACCACCAGAATGATTCCTGCATTAAGATGGGCAGCGATAAGAGCCATTTTAATGTTTCAGTAGGAAGTGATGGACAAAGTCACAAGACAGTGTCCACAAACCACAACCTTTCTGAAGAGAAAAGAGAGCCGAAGCGGTATCGAACCGAGGTCCTTCCGCTTACCAGCCTACCGCCTTACCGCTAGGCCAAACCGGCTCTCAACTCTTGATGCATGATCTGTACAGTCTAATATACCCTCCAGCCCGCCTCCCTCTCTCCTCCCCCCCCCCCCCCTCCTCCCTCTCTGTCCCAAGCAGTCTATCTGTCTGACGTGAAATCAAATGTGAAAACTTCGTGTGTGTGTAATGACTGTTCAGTTTCCAAAGACTTACTATATATTACTATTGTCATCACTACCACCAGCTACTGATGATAATGAATACATATTAATTATAATTAATCAACGTTATTACCGTCGTCGTATTGAGCACCTTACTGCGGTAGGGTGTTCTTAGAAGAACTGAAGAAGGAGACCCCCCAAAAAAAAAAAAGAAGAGGAGGAAGAAAATGTCATTTTTTTTAAATTTAGATTTTTATTTATCCATTATCGTCATCCTCTTTATATCTTAGAACAAAATATTGAATACTTGGACAACGTCACGCTAAATCAGGCCTAATTAACTTGTAAAATTCAGTTGTATAACATTATTGTCACGCACGGACAAGTATCATTATGGACAGTAAATGGAATAATACACGACCTGTAGTAAAGATGGTCACAGAACTAGATTACGATGACATTTACTACAACGTGCAATAAATAACAACAGCCTGATTTTTTTTCTTTTCTTTTCTTCTCCAAATAAACGGAAAGTGATTAATAAAACCAGTGCAACAATAAAATAAGGTTAGATGATATAAAGCAAGCAAATAAAAAGACTTAATCAAAGCACACAGACAAAACAAAAGGAAAACACGTGTGTGTGTGTGTGTGTGTGTGTGTGTGTGTGTGTGTGTGTGTGTGTGTGTGTGTGTGTGTGTGTGTGTGTGTGTGTGTGTGTGTGTGTGTGTGTGTGTGTGTGTGTGTGTGTGTGTGTGTGTGTGTGTGTGTGTGTGTGTGTGTGTGTGTGTGTGTGTGTGTGTGTGTGTGTGTGTGTGTGTGTGTGTGTGTGTGTGTGTGTGTGTGTGTGTGTGTGTGTGTGTGTGTGTGTGTGTGTGTGTGTGTGTGTGTGTGTGTGTGTGTGTGTGTGTGTGTGTGTGTGTGTGTGTGTGTGTGGTGTGTGTGTGTGTGTGTGTGTGTGTGTGTGTGTGTGTGTGTGTGTGTGTGTGTGTGTGTGTGTGTTGTGTGTGTGTGTGTGTGTGTGTGTGTGTGTGTGTGTGTGTGTGTGTGTGTGTGTGTGTGTGTGTGTGTGTGTGTGTGTGTGTGTGTGTGTGTGTGTGTGTGTGTGTGTGTGTGTGTGTGTGTGTGTGTGTGTGTGTGTGTGGGGTGTGTGTGTGTGTGTGTGTGTGTGTGTGTGTGTGTGTGTGTGTGTGTGTGTGTGTGTGTGGTGTGTGTGTGGGTGTGTCGCGCACACACACACTACACACACACCACACACACACGATCACACAACGAACCCATCGTGCACGCACGCACGCTCGTCAGGACGCACCACTGCCTGCACCGGCGGCGCGCGACACACAACACACACACACACACACACACACACACACCAGCACGCACGCACGCAGCACGCACGCACGCACGCACGCACGCACGCACGCACGCACGCACGCACGCACGCACGCACGCACGCACGCACGCATCAATTATAGCTGACTGCCGACACAGCGTGTCAATCGAAAACAGAAAAACTGCTTGTAAAATGACTGTTTGTAGACTGTCTGTCTCTTTGTTTGCAGTTTGTTTCTTTCTTTCTTTTGTGTGTTTTTTTGTTTTGTTTTTTGTTTTTGTTGTTGATTTGTTTTTATTTATTTTTTATTTTCTTTGGTTGGGGGGAGGGGGGGGGATTAAGTGTCTGCTTTTTGAAAAAGTGTCTGTTTGTATTGTAACTGTCTGTTTGTATAATGACTGTCTGTAGAGTAACAGTCTGTAGAATAATCATCTGTCTGTTTGTCGAATAACTGTCTGTAGAATAACCGTTTGTTTGTAGAATAACTGCCTGCTTGTTTGTAGAATAACTGTCTGTTTGTTTGTAGAATGACTGTCTGTTTGGGCTTGATGCCGTGGCGATGAAGCCGGTGACGCAACACGGCCTACGATGGACATGTGTACATAGTTTGGTATTGCCCATTAAAACAAGCGTCTTTTTCATCTTTTGTGTGCTTTGACCCTTCGGTAGCTTGAGAGACATGTGCTCTCGTTTTAAAAGAAAAAGTGTTGCTGCTTTTGTTGTTGCTGTTTCTACTGTGTTCCAGTTGTTATTAATTATAATTATTATTACTTGTGTGGACTTATGGGTGTGTCTGTAGTGAAGTAAATTTTGCAGTCTGCAACAGATGGCAGGCAGAAAATACAGGCTAATTGTTTATCGAAGTGTATATCTGCAACAGCGCAACAAGATTCTGTGTTTCTCGTCTACCTAATGACAACATCTCAGTCTGTGCGTATTTTCCTTTCCTACTTTTTTTTTTTTTTTTTTTGTTAATTCCTTCCTTCCTTCCTTCCTTTTCTCTCTTCCTCTCTCTCTCTCTCTCTCTCTCTCTCTCTCTCTCTCTCTCTGCTCTTTAACGGTCAGGTTATATAATATTTCTGGGGCTGGGGTGGTGGGAAGGTGGGGTAGTGGAAAGAAAAAGAGAGTTTATAGTTTAAAAAACACATGCAAATTTCATCCTGCCATAGTCCACCGCTTTTTTAGTGCATGGAACTGATGCTGTCTAATATCAGCGTGGGGCCGTTAATGCAGTGTACGCATATCACTTCCTGCTTTATTAAGACTGATTAATGGACGTATAACATTAGTGCATGTAGGAATCTACAACGGCCTTTGCTTTTCCATGCGTGCGTTGCCGTGGTTGGGGCTGCTGGTGCGTGCGGGTGTGTGTAGATGGAGAGAAAACAGATGGTGTTGTGTGTGTGTGTGTGTGTGTGTGTGTGTGTGTGTGTGTGTGTGTGTGTGTGTGTGTGTGTGTGTGTGTGTGTGTGTGTGTGTGTGTGTGTGTGTGTGTGTGTGTGTGTGTGTGTGTGTGTGTGTGTGTGTGTGTGTGTGGTGTGTGTGTGTGTGTGTGTGTGTGTGTGTGTGTGTGTGTGTGTGTGTGTGTGTGTGTTTGGTGGTGTTTGTTTTGGTGAGCATTGTGTTGCTGGAAAATGTAAGTAAATATAATTTTTTGTCAATTTGTTGTTTACATCAGAGAAGTGATTATTATTATTATTATTATTTATTATTATTGCAGAAGCCGTGGTTATCAATGGTTTAAACCGTGTGTTTGTCTGCGGAAGCCGGCGTGGTATAATCTGAGAAAAACCAATGGGGGAAACAGCTACAGATACACTTTCAATCTTTTCTAACGCGTTAAGTGTTCTGCTGGTATCAAAACGCCTCATTACATTTCCGCACCTGCAACGTCCGTTTCAATCACAAAGCACACAAGCAGCTCAGGGGGAGTGTTGCTGTGAAGCACTCCGTTCTTCCGTAGCTGCAGTTTAGACTGAAGAAACTAATCAACTTCTTTCCACCCAACACAAACCAAATGTAGCCCGGCGAGCAAAACAATTAAAATCCGCTGTCCGAAATTGCTTCAGCCGTTTGTGTTGCCCGGTTCGTTGTCGTCAACGCGAAGAGTTGATGATGATAATTTGATGATGATGATGATGATGATGATGTTGTTGTCCACTTTTCAAGGGCATGATTCCATTAACGTGAATGCTCAGTGCGCTCAAGGAAGTGTGTGTGTGTGTGTGTGTGTGTGGGGGGAGGAGGGGGGAGGAGGGGGGCAGGAGAAGTCATAAGAATATTGAGTTGAAGATGCCTGTTTAATTAAACTTTCGGCGGGTGCTTTAATCAAAATTCGCTCGGCAACAATTACGTATATCAGGTGGGGGGGAGGGGGGGGGGGGGATCAAATGTCAGATTAACCATTTTCTACTTATTTGTTCTGTAATGCATAATTCAGACACATAAAGGGTTAAAGGGACCCTAATTTAATATGATAATACAAAACGTGCGAATTTTGTAGCGACAAAACAACAGTAAACAACAGTTAAAGGTAAAAAAATAAAATGTACTTCTCCGGTTTCAGTTGTGTGTTCCGAATGTTTGGATGAATGTAATGCATGACGAAACATGTACCATATATCTCACCGA
>JABMCL010000013.1:602500-605000 GCA_018857735.1 Alviniconcha marisindica | reverse complement strand
CTTGGTGACGTCACGGGGCGGGGGGACTCGGGGTCCTCGGGGTGAGGTAAAGCGATGCAGACAGCCTGCCCCCCCCCCCACTTCCCTACCCACCTCCTCCTCAGCCGCCCCCCCCCCCCCCCCCCCCCCCCCCTCCCCCGGCCTTTCTCCTCAACGAATGACTGACAACAGAACTCTACTAAGGGTGTCTTTGTTTACACCTGGAAGGTCAGAATGTATCTTTAGGCTACATGCTTTGTCTACAGCCCAAAAGTCTGCTAATTTCTGAATCCCTTGGTCATTCAACCGTATTGCTCCCAATCGTCCCTTCGCAACACAAATTGTCGTGTGTCCTGAACAGTGAATCATCCTTTTGTTGCTTTTTAATGACCTGCGTCAGGCCCTTACATGACTCGGTTGACTGAGCGTTGACTAGCCAGGCGGTAACTCACTTTGAAGTTCGCGGGTGTTTGTAGGAGGGATGGGGGGAGACGGGAACAAAGGGCGGGGGGGGGGGGGGGGGGGGGGGGAGGGGGAGATGCAGTGGCTGTTAGGACAAGTTCAAACACCTTAAAACCTTAAAAAAACCTTAATGAGCAACAAATTCAAACTCTCAAACAATTTTCACGTGATCCAGGTCCACCTAACAACAACAAAATCTCCCGAAACTGGGCTTTGTGTTTGTGATGCTTACTCAGCTACATTTAGGGCCAGGTAGTGAGAAGCACTTACGTGATCGTCTACACATAGTCTGACTGATGTACTGAATCTGTCCTGGTGGGAGAAGTAGCGGCCTATTTAGCTGGGAGCGTTAGTTTGACAGATTTATTTGCATTGCTTCGTCATTAAATCTTTGTGAAGAATCCCTAAATCAACTGTGTGTGGCGTTTACATATTTGTATAGAAGGAAAACCACATTTACACGGCACGCACTATAGTTCGTCGACATACTTTAAGTATTTGACGGAAAACATACCTTCCTTTTTGTCCCAGGCGCAGGACAAAACAGGTTTGATTCGTCTGTATCTGCACAGAGATCAGAAATGTAGACAGTTTCTTACTCACATTGATATTTTGACCAGAGCCGTGACAGATAATATGACAGTTCTTTGTAAAACGTTTTTCATATATGTATGTTTACAGTATCCAAACACATGACAGGTTAAAGAATGTTTATTTAATTAATATGTCACCACAAACCTGCGAATTTTCGGGGTAAGCCCCTTTGTCAAGCAACAGAACAACACCTAAACAACAGTTAAACGATGGTAACTGAAATGTAGGCTACTTATCTGCTTGTGGTTGTGGTGTCTTTTGTGTCCAGTGCATGACGATGACGTGTTGTGAAATAGGCAATATTGTATGTTTACAGTGCCGCAGCTGGTCTTCTGGTCAATGGATCAGTTCCGATCCAGACAAGAGAACTGAAAAGCAAAGTGTGCTCAAACTGATTGATTTCTGTTATTGGTTTCCATAAGTTACAGATTTGGTCGTTAAAAGCCATAGATTCTGTTATATACTCAGCCTGTTCTAGAAGATCACTGGTGTTCATGCATGAACAGTGAAGTACAGTTTTAAACGACATCGTTCCTCAAGAAGGTAAAGCACATATGCACTCACACACACACACACACACACACACACACACACACACCACCACCACCACCCACCACAGACCACGACGACACGCACCACGCACACGCCACGCACACACACACACCACAGCACCACACATCCCACACCACACACACACACCACACACACACACACACCACAACCACACACACACACACACACCACACCACACACACAGCTGACCACACACCACCACACACACACCACACCACCACCACACACCACCATACCACCACACACAACACACACACACCACACACAACACACACAACACAGACCAAGTCCAACACAGCTAAGTTACCAAAGAGAACAACACTCAACAGACTTTCGATCCCGCCAAACGGGTTAGCATTTCCTCTTCATGGAACTGTTTAGGGTACAAGCTGGTTTACACGGCTGAACAGAGTGAACTTTTCACCATCATTATTGTTTCATCGTGTGCAGCACGCGGAGCAGCATTGCCCCACTGCACCCCTTGTTCTCCTTCTCCTCCGTCATTCAGACGAACGTTACGGTTCTCTCTGCATCAAGGCTGCCGTGCACTGGCTGAAGGTCCTACAGGTTGCCGGAAAGCTTCCTTGCCACCGGAGTCTCCACCGTCCGGAACTGACGCCTGAGGTTGTCGTGCAGTGGCATCGGCATGCCTGCAGCAGGTGTGCTGTTGTCATTTTTTTCTTTCTTTCTTCTTCTTTTTTCGTTTAAGAGTCGGGCTTCCTTGGGCGTAACTGGTCAGAGCTCAGGAGCTGTGTGAAAGTCGAGGTGGCCGTCCTGGGCTCCCCGTCCTCAATAAGCCTCATGGTTTCTATGGGCGTAAAGCAACACTGAATCAATCAATCAATCAATCGGCCCGACTGGCTCTGGTGGTGGTGGTCTTTGTTGTGGCTTG
>JABMCL010000013.1:595000-600000 GCA_018857735.1 Alviniconcha marisindica | reverse complement strand
ACTTTCTCCCCTTAAAGGACAAGTCCAAGGTTAGGGGTGATTTTTGAAACGATTTCCATTAAAGCTCGCTGAGAACGATGATGTAGGTGAAACTGTGATCTGAGGGTTATAAACGCACGAAAAAAGGCATTTTCTGTCGTACCGAAAGAGTCGCCATGACGCCCAAATCACGTGACCATATGCCTACTACGTCACTCTGGGGAGTCGCTGCAAAAAATGGCCAACTCGAGCTCCGAAGACGAAACTGATACTTTGCCCGAGAGACCCACAAGGATACAGCCGTATCAGTTTGAGCCTGTCAGGCAGGATTTTGAAAGAGTACCGGAACATCGTGTCAGCTTCGAAACAAACCCCATGCGGTATTCCATGGGTTTGCGAAATCGCACTCACTGAAGTGTGCTCGCTACACAAATGGGCGTGATGCGACGCAGCAAGAAAGTCAGCTCGTTTGAATTGTATCAATTTAATCCACTTTCGCCTCACTGCGAGTCGATTGCGCGTGAGCTCGTGCATTGTTATACCTGGGGTCGTCTGCGAATTGTTACAGTTCGCGGCAACACAGTAGGCCGGCATAGTTAACTTTTTTGTCGACCACACGCATACACAGTTTACTGAAGAATCTAAGATGGCAACCGCACTGACTCCCCAGACTGACGTCACTTCCGGGAAAGTCACGTGACTGATGGAGAACCCGAGACTGTAGTCTCGGCCAGCCTACAGAAAATAAAATCGATTAAAAACCCAATCAAACATTTTTTTATTCTTTTAATTTCATTAAATCTGAAACTAGTTACTCATTTGTCAATCATTTCGATGGTCATTTTGCATACTTAAAAACCTTGGACTTTTACTTTAAAGCCTGGAGTAGGTCAGAATATAGCCACGCATGCTTCACCCACTGCCAGGAATTTCTCCCTTGTCCTGATTTTACTTTTCCTATCCAGTCACCTTCATTTTTTTCGAAATCGTCTCCCTACTTTTTAACTGCGTTAGTTTTGGCTACCTCCCGTCCCTAATAAGCCGTACGGTTTCTGTGGACGTTAAGCACCATGTTTAGTTTGGCTACCGAAGTTTTCCGCGTGACCCCGGGGAATAAAATCGGTCGCCTTGCTCACAGTCACAAGCGATTTAAGCAGGTTCCCGTGGTGAGTGTCTACGGAAATTAATAGGCAACAAAACATGTGTAATTGTACAATGATAGATATACAGATATTTGCTTTTTGACTTTCTAACGATGAAATTAGACAAACTTGTGACTTAGTAACTTGTGTTTTGAACTGATGTAAAAAAAAAAAATGAATGTGTGAGACTCATCCTGAGTGACCCTATGCGGTTGACAGGACGTTAAAATCCAAGAACTAAGCAACAAAACACCCAGTCAAGACCCCATTCCCGCGAGCACGTTTTTTATTTTTTTTTTTTAATATATATATTTTTTAACTAAATTATTTTCTTAAAGCGAATTTCTAAAATATTTCAGTGGATTAATCTAAATGTCTTTAGCATGGGTATTACTGTATTGTCATCGTGTAATTAAATTGTGGCATCCTACAAACGTTGCCCTAAGAGTGATATCCCTTTCAAATAAAAACTGCATAATATCGTCATTTTTTTTTATTTTTTTATCAAGGTGTAATTTCTTGTATTAAGATTAATGAAGCATACGCGAAATAAATAGTGTCACATTGTGTAATTCGCGCGTAACGTTTCATGGGTACTTTCAACAAGATGATCATACATAAAAATGCTGAATTGTTTTCTTTCACTTCAGTTTTTCCCACGATGCAGCTGTGACCTAAAATTTGATCAAAGCGCAGTTTAGGTTATCACAATGACAGTTTTGAAAGATTCTGTTAGATTAGTCTCCAGGAAAGAGCTCTGGTGAAAAGTTTGGCGAATGCGCAAATCACCTCCCGACGAACTCATGAAAAACAGTTTGTTTAGACATTAAACAATCATTCAAATATTAACCTTTATCGGATAAAACGTTTCCGACAAAACACGTGCGGTTTTACCTTTCTGAAACCCCTGCAACTTTGAAGAATCGTCATGGTAATCAAACGTGGACTGGACAAGTTGCCGTTGTTGTTGACCACTTTTATACAGCGCTATTCTCCGCTTTCGAGAAGATACATTGCGCTCTTGTTGCATGTGACTCTAAATGATGAAGATGATGAAGTGATGCTTAATGTCCTCAGATGTCAGCTGACATATTAGGGACAAGTTGTGACCAGTGCCGAAGCACGGTTCAATAATTCTTTACGTCCACGGAAACCAGAAGGCTCGTTAGGACGGACAGCCCAGGACGGCCACCTCGACTCTCACACAGCTCCTGAACTATGAATGACTCTAAATGAGTGACTGTGGCTTTTTACGTCGCGCTTTGAATATCCACCCAAGTGGTGTGCTTGCAGCGCTGTTTGGTTCTTACATAGGTTGAGACTTTATAGTTATAAAAATGCGAAAACCGACAGACCTCGCTTAAAAAGTATCCAGAGAAAAATCACAAGCAAATTTAAGACTTGTCCAGAGAGACACACGTGTCTTATTTCTTTTGAACATTGGCAAACTCTTGTCCAGAGCCGGAGAACACATGTCTCTTATTTCTTTTGAACATTGCCAAAGTCAATATTATAAAGGTACTATATGCGTAAAATGCATAGCCTCTATGTACTTAACAAATCATGCAGAGTTTGAACTGAATATCGAGTAATATAATGATGATCGCTTTTATATAGCGCTATTCTCCGCTCTCGCGCAGACTCACTGCGCTTTTATCGCATGTGATTCTAAATGAGCGATTAGCTTTTTTAATAGCGCTTTTTCAATGTCCACCGAAGTGGTGTACCTACAGCGCTTCATAGTTCAGGAGCTGTGTGAGAGTCGAGGTGGCCGTCCTGGGCTGTCCGTCCTAACGAGCCTTCTGGTTTCCGTGGACGTAAAGAATTATTGCACCGTGCTTCGACATTGGTCACAACTTGTCCCTAATATGTCAACTGACATCTGAGGACATTAAGCATCACTTCATCATCATCCTACAGCGCTTTTTGGTTGTTACATGGCTCAGAGCTCAGGAGCTGTGTGAAAGTGGAGGTAGGGGTCGTCCTGGGCTCCCCGTCCCTAACAGTCCTATGGTTTCTGTGGACGTAAAGCACCATGAAAGAAGAAGTTGCATGGCTGGTGCCACGTGAAACTGCTGCCATTTCGGCGTGTTCTGTGTGCACCATACAACCATGCACTATGTCACGTCACTCCATGCAAAGCCACATATGTAGGGTGCATGCGTGTAACTGTTTTGCTGTAATCTGCCACTTGCACTTTTGGCAGAATGACCGGGATTTTTTTACGTGCCACTGCAGTGGAAGGGATACCGAAATAAGTGTCAGCACAGAAAGTTAACCCTGGAGAAGAAAATTTTCCAGCCGCTCCTGTCGGTACTCGAACCCGCGACCTTTCAACCACGAGTCAGAAACTTAACCACTGAGCTGTCCCCGCTTCCCATTTTATATTATATATATATATATATATATATTATATATATATATATATATATATATATATATATATATATATATATATATATATATATATATATATATATATATATATATAATATATATATATGCACACAATTAACTTTTTTCGCATCTGTCTTATGCTGCCATAAGTAGCGCCAATGTCAGTGAGAATGATACAAACCGGTTAAGCTCGAAGAATAACGCCATCAACCAAACACTTGACACTTACCACGTTTATAGCGGCTAAGAAAACTGTTACGCTAACATTTTCGCGATGGCAGAACAACTGTCCAAACTGTGTATTGCTGATCGTTTACTCAGACTCCCTTTTTCCATTGAGTCTAAAAGCAGAGTTTCTAAGTTGTTGTTTTTGTTCGCTTTTTGTTTTTTTGTTTTTTGCGGTAGATGAAACACGCGGAGCCATAATGCTGATGTTTTGTTTGTTTGTTTTGCTTGTGTTTTGTTTGTCGCCCGCGAGACGATGTAGTTTTTGTTTGTTTTTTGTTGGAAGGTTTTTATTTTGTTTGTTTGAACATCCCCGGAAAGGAGGCTATGGATGTCTGATGTCCATCCCCCTGTCTGGAATCTCAAGGTGTCATTTGATTCCACTTTCCTATCTCCTCTTGTTTTTGTTGTTGTGTTTTTCTGCCTAATTCTCTTGCTCTTTCTGTCATTTAAAATAATAATAATAATAATAATAAAATGCTAAGTTTTATTCTCCTGACTTTTTCCTAGAAAACTATCTGTTTTTTTTTGTTTGTTTTTTGTATGGTTTTTGTTTTAGCAGCTAGGAGATGATGGTTGGTAGGTGATATGTACAGCTTGTTGCCATATGGCACTGGTATTTGCCATTATGCATACAATTTATATAACGTTTATTTTTATTTATTTTTTATTTGTTGTTTCTGTCTATTCCTTTTTTACATTTTGCTTTAATCTGGTATCGATAAATTCGACGGAATGGTCGACGATAACAGCTTGTCCTAGCCTTGTGTGCTCTTTTAACAGGGGTAATATTAAAAAGGAATAACTGTGAAATTTTGGGTTTTGGGTTTGTGCATGTATGTTTTGTTTTATGTTTTTGCATAGGGATCTGTTTTGTGGACTGACTTGACAAAAGCTTTACATAATTATACGAGAAGAATTTTGTAAATGCTTATGAGAGTTTGATCGTCCTGAGGTGACCCTGTTGCCAGGACGTTATAACTAACTAACTAACTAACTAACTAACTAACTAACTAACTAACTAACTAACTAACTAACTAACTAACTAACTAACTAACTAACTAACTAACTAACTGGCTAGCTGGCTGGCTGGCTGACTGACTGACTGACTAACTAAGTAACTAATTTGAATATGCTCTTCTATTCTCCAATCCTTGTTTTGCGTTCTGTGGATGTGGAAGTTTGTTTTGCGTGCTGAATAAATTCACATTATTTACAAAATTTGTTCTGGCTAGAGACTGGCTGTTACAGTATTTT
>JABMCL010000013.1:542500-585000 GCA_018857735.1 Alviniconcha marisindica | reverse complement strand
TATGCATGGGTAGGTGCGCTACTCAAAAAAAAAAAAAAAAAAGGAAAAAAAGAAGCTTGCACCTACAGATTCAAGATGGAATGAGGATCGACGTGCATTGCACTGTTACATACGGGCTTCTGGTTAACTGGTGCCTGGTGATCGTATATATATATATCTGCGCTATCACATATAAACGCCTTATACAGACGGTATATATACATATACACTGCATATATATGTATATATACTGTCTGTATAAGGTACTTACAACTCCAGTTTCACATTTATTTTACCGGCAGGCAGGAACCGCTGTCCACCGCTCTCTCGATTTAGTCCACAGCGAGATTGTGTCGCTTTTAATCACACACACACACACACACACTCCCGAACACCGCTTTCCGGCACCTTCCTCCAAAGGAAGGATGTCGTAAACCAGTGCTTGGAATTTGACACACACACACACTATAACACACACACACCATAACACACACACACACACACACACACACAAACACCATAACACACACACACACACACACAACATACACCATCACACACACGCACACATTCACTCACCATCACACACACCATAACACACACACACACACACACACACACACCATCACACACACACCATAATACACACACACACACGCACGCACACGCACCATTCCAAGTGGAAAAACTCTCATAAAAGAGAAAAACAGAGAGAGAAAAAACGTAGAAAAACAACAACAGAAGACACAAAACAGAAAGAAATGAGAAACACTTGTGAACAAACACACGACACTCTATGGCAATGTTTAAATCCGATGCTTTTATCATCCGTGATAAGATTTCAAGATAAACACTGAATAAGACGCAATCATAAATATGATACACAAAACGCCATCCTCCGCTCCTCTGTAGAAGGCTTAATCTGTACACACAACTTCCGGCATGAACATAAAGCATGTAACAGGAATCAGTCGACGAACTTAGAATAGCTGGTGGAACCTTGGCAGCTCTTAATATATGGACATGAACAAAGCCGACCAGACATCAACAAGCAAAAAAACATGCCAAACGTGAGTTTCGTAATGAGATACTGTACAAATACGTTCTATGAAACAGTTCTACTGTTGTTTTAGTGTATGTGTTTTTAGCCTCAAAAGTGAAAAGCATCTATTAGCTACCAACAGAACAACTTTAAAACAAAAAACAAAAACAAAACAATTGCAATAGATCGTAGTTATAACTTGGTGTCAATGTCCGAGCAAAAACAACAGCAACCAGACGTCAATCTAACAATCAAAAACAATAGGTCCTGATGAGAAAATACAACTCCCCAGCGAACGGCAAACAACGTGAAGGTGTCTCGCGCAGCGGCGGAGTAGCTAAAATGTCACAGAGCCAGAAGTGAACAGAAGCTCCAATCCAGCCGCTCCACGGCCAAGTGTAGATGCTAATTTGTCAATCAATAAACCAGCCAACTAGCTTTCCTACCGCCCACACCTACTGACCCGTACCCCAGAATATATGTTAACGCGGATGTCATAGGAAGAAACACACACACACACTCGGAGAGAAGAGGTGGGAGGGGGGGGGGGGGGGGGGGGGGGGAGGGAAGACAGAGGGCAAAACAAAGGAATAAAGTAACAAGCAGAGCGAACGCTCAGTCGACTCACATTCAAAATCGGGAAAAAAGAGATAAAACCACAAACATTTGTTTCAAATTCTCCTGTGTCATTGAAAACCGGTTACGGTCATGGAAACGCTAGGCTATCAATGAAGTGAACACGTAAAACTCAAATGGAGTTTATCATGCATTTTCCGATGTCACATACACAGCGTCCCAGGAAACCCAAACAGATAACTGGATAAAGCCCAGTCATCCGTGACGGTTACATCAGAGCGAGGGAAAACCCAGTCATTGATGCTTTTGTCAAACCCAAACACGCATCGATGAATCTGCCTTAAATGCACACCAAAGTCACGATAATAACAGTGAGAAAAACACTAGCATAAACAGGTAACGAGAGATAGCGGATATTATCATTTTCTTTAAATATGTCGCTTCTGTGGCGACAAAGAAAACGCCGACGTTAGTTAGTAATTGGATTTTAACGACTTGTCAACTGCACAGGGTCACCTCAGGACAGTCAAACTCTGTCATAAAAGCAAATGCACACTTCAGAACCTCTCATATATATATATCTATAAACCCTTTCTCAAGTCAGTCCACGAAACCAGTCCCTATACAAACATAAAAGAAAGCATACATACACAAACATCAAAAACATATTTTCGAAGAGCTAGCTCCTTCAATATTACCCCCGTTAAAAGAGCATATAAAGCTAGGACATGCTGGTATCGTCGACCATTCCATCGATTTATCGATACCCGATTAAGGTGAATAAAAAAAGAAGAAATGGACAGAAACAACTTTTTCTTTTTAAGGAGTCATATAGGTGCATAATGGAAAATACCAGTGCCACATGGCAACAAGCTGCACGTACCACCTACCAACTATCATCCCCTAGGTGCTCAGCAAGAGCCACACAAAAAAGCCTCACTCTTAACGGAACATGTTCGAGAATTTTCTGGAAAAGAATTCAGTAGAACTGTGGACCACCAGCAGAAAAATGACAAGACAGAAAGAGTAAGAGGATCAGGCAGAAAAACGAGAGAGGAGATAGGAAAGAGTAATCAAACGACGGCTCTGAGATTCCAGACAGGGAGTGTCATCAGACATCCCAGGACTCCCTTCGGGGTACCAACGTTAAGGTAAAAAAGGAAACAAACAAACAAACAAAACAACAACAAGAAGAAACAAAAAACAAGAAAAGGTGAGAGAGAGAGAGAGAGAGAGAGAGAGAAAGAGAGAGAGAGAGAGAGAGAGAGAGAGAGAGAGAGAGAAGAGAGAGAGAGAGAGAGAATCCCAGTGCGTACATTTACGCCTTTAAAACTATATATCTGATCATTCACTACCAAAAAAAGTACACCCCAAAATAAAATAAATAAATGCTAATAAATTAATACTCAATTTAACTGCTCAAAGGTAATACATACATAAAGAAAGTAAGTTGGTATTTTACGCCCAGTCAACCAGTGCGGTTATATCAGGGCGAACATAAAGAAAGAAAAACAAAACAAAAAATTAAGCAAACTTTGAACAGACACAACTTCCCGCTTTTTGTTTCCAAACTAGCCCACGTTACAATGGGAAATAAGCCAATGTCATTCAAAATAGACCAGACACGTGAAAGTAACTGCAGTTTATCATCACAAACATTTTGAAAGACGCTCACTGTGAAACGATGTCCAAGACAAAAGCAAGGTTAAAAAGTCTGCCCCATTATCAGCTATTGCCCCTAATTCAACGCGCAATTAAGTGAAAGTGATGCACCATCGATCTCGGTTACGTACGCAACGGCCAGACAAAGTACAGTCTTCGTCAGTTAAAGCTGTTCCCAAATTTTTACAGTTTTTAGTGCTAGGCCTGCCGTCTGAATGCTGCTGTGGCCTTCAAATTAGGTCAAGGTCGGTGACACTGGTACGTATACGCAGAGCTCATTACAGTCTAACACTATTTACTAAGACATCTTAAAAGTTTTCGTTTAAACAGCTTTAGACACACAGACACACACACACACACGCACGCACGCACTCTCTCTCCCTCTCTCTCACCCCCCCCCCCTCTCCTCTCTCTCTCTCACACACACACAAACACTCTCTCTCTCTCTCGATCTCCCTCTCTCTCTCTCACACACACACACACACACAATCACACTTCTCTCTCTCTCTCTCTCTCACTACACACACACACACACACACACACACACACACACACACTCTCTCTCTCTCTCTCTCACACACACACACACACCTCCGACATTAACGCTAAAGTCACGGTAAACACAACAACGAGTCAACAGTATCTCTGTAACGTTAAAATGAAACAAGCTCCCAAAAGATAACACTGCTTTTAGTTTAACACTGTGCCAAAATGGTGTCAGGTTTGGTGCAATAGTCAAATCCAGAACAACAGTCTAGAATTCAAAGCTGCTGCTAGAAAAGACTCAAAGTAAATACAGCTTTCAACACTTCTTGTGGCCTTGGGAGGGAGATCAGGGTAACAGAATCTGTTATCAACAGAATTGTTTAGTGTCTATGTGTGTGTGTGTGTGTGTGTGTGTGTGTGTGTGTGTGTGTGTGGTGTGTGTGTGTGTGTGTGTGTGTGTGTGTTTGGTAAGTCAATAAACACGTACGAAGGCTAATTTGTCGCATGAGACAGGATACTTAAATGTCAAGGACTTGTTGAAATGTGTGATAGACAGTGACGCATGTTTGTGATATAAAAAACAAACAAACTGGTATGTAGGCTAATTCGTCTCATGAGACAGAAGACTTAAATGTCAAGGATTTGTTGAAATGTGTGATACAGTGCCGCATGTTAGTTATTTTTACTATCATGGTACAAACAAACGAAACGGTGTCTGGTTTGATTATAGTCAAGAACAATAGTCTAGATTTCAAAGCTACCGCGTTTACACAGCGATTCTCCATATCGCTTTGTTTCCCTTTGTTAACAATGCTAACAACACGTCGAGCCACAGAACACCACCATTCACGTGGCTTAAAGGTTAAATAACAATTACAAACAAAAACGGGTTTTGCACTTGCAGCAAGAAAACAGAATGTAGCACAAAATTGCCTCCTTCTCATCGATAACTAACTGGCTGCACAAGACTTTTTCAGTGGCTTAGTTTATTCTTGTTCAACAAGAGTTTCTAAAAAGATTTCTGCAAGGTCATTGTCAAACATTAAACAGACAAGTGTTGGAAAGACAGTGTGGCATCCGCCTAAACCAACCAGTTATTTAAAGTGACTTTAAGACTGACTGCATGTTTATATCACGTCGCACATTTTCTTAAAGTGTGCAGTCTATCTAGTTTAGAATCCTAGTTTCATCACAGTGCCTACAAGTGTCGTCCTGCCCAAGTCATGACCTCCGCCCAACGGACTTAGTGAATAAAACAAAGTGCAAACCCCATCAATGCAAATGGCACCGACCACACATCGGCTTCGACAGAAATTTCAAATAAAAAATTGGATAAGTTAAGTCAGTTCACGGTCAAATCAAGTTTGACGATATCCTTGACTAATGCAAACGTGAGTTCCAAGTACATGTAAAAATCGGACTACGGCTTTTTGAGATATCACTCGCAAGAAAATGACAGAAACTCTCTTTCTCTCTGTCTCTGTCTGTCTGTCTGTCTGTCTGTCTGTCTCTCTCTCTCTCTCTCTCTCTCTCACACACACACACACACACACACACACACACACACACACACACACGCGCGCGCGCGCGCGCGTAACTTTTACTGACCATGCCAGAATGCTGATTTGGGCAACAACGAAACAACAGTGACCGGTTACTATCTCCTTCAAACAAAGAGGAAACAAAAAACCAAACAAGAAATCGTCTGCCATGTCAAAAAGCAAAGCAAAACAACGGCTCTATGCGCCTTAAATAAGTAACTATGAACACGGGTTCTACCGAAGAAACAGTATCACTGTACACAACCATAATACACAATGTACAAGTATATCACATGGTACTATCGGTTTTGTTATCGGTCCATCACATCTATCTATCCTTCATTGCGAATACTGATCCGTGATCAGGAATGGCAGTTTGCTTCCAATATCAACACGAAAACACGCTTACAACGAAACACAACAACGAATAAATAAGAAAAGAAGTAAAACGCTTTCAGTTATACCAAGCCATATGGTTAAACGGTATTGAGTTTTTGCACGTCCGATGAAGACTGGATGGGGCGGAGGAGGGGGCGGGGGGGGGGGGGGGGGGGGGGGGGGGGGGGGGGGGGGGGCGTATAGTGTAGGAGACAAGACAAAACGATTTCGGTTCACCTTTTACATGATCATGCACAGTTCCATGCACTGTCGATAAATATTAATTAAACAGGCCATACAGTCACTGCACACACACATGCACACCCTACTACCGAACTATACTGATTATAAATACAAAAAGAATTATACACATGCTGAAGCGCCACCATTAAGCTGCACCCGGCATAGAATTATTCTCCGTAAAATTGTCTGTACAGTTTCAGTTTAACAAAGGTGTTACACACACACACACACACCACACACACACACACACACACACACACGCACAAACACTGACACACACACACATACGCCTGTTGTCTTGATCACGCACACACAAAATATATGTCTCAAGTTTAGACATTTCTTTTCAGTGTTTTATATCTGTCTATATTATATACATGATGCATGTACAGCGTCAAACATACTGCATGGGCGAAAGAAAAAGAGGCTAAAACCGTGAATGTATCTTTCAAACGGTATCCAAAGGCCTATACTCCTCCGAAGCATTCGTGTGTGTATCATTTATGCTGAAGGGATGCGAGCTTGAACAGCTCCCTCCAATTTTTACTCTTGCTTCAACCTTCCGCTGAAACATCTCCCAGAGTAATGCGAATAATCACTGCTTTCATAGCAAGTTTCTATAAAGCCAAACACATAAAAGATTCAAAAGAACGCTTATTTATGTGTTTGGATCTTATCTTAGAACGCTAGCAGTCATTCTTGTTTCAGATTTGTTTCTCTCCATAAAGCTACATAATTATTCGGTAAGGTTCTGGTTGTAAGGCTGCAAATAAGGTTCTGGTTGCTCAGTATGATGTTTCTCTCACTATGACGACATTCATGATTTATGTAACTTCAGGTTGGCAATGTGTCATTGTGACATTGTTCTGAACAAATACGACTGAAAATAAAATGGTATAAGGACGTAGACTGCGAGTTTGAGGACTTGAACGTATAGAAGAAGAGGAGAAAACACGTATATAATTATTTCGAGAAGTGAAAATTTACATTAACCGCCAAGGTTTGCTTTTGTTTGCGTTCCATGTTTCTTAGAACATGACCAGTAATTGGTTGTTAATTATAACTTTCACTTTACTGCAGATGCCCATACAGCCCAATTTTCTTTGGACACACTTTAATGGTAAGAAGCACTGAAGTCTTGAAATAAGATGTGCCTTCTTGAAAAAATAAAATATACCTCTGGTGAGTATAATTATTTCTCACACCAAAGGCGCTTCCTGCTTCTTGCTCCCCCCCCCCCCCCCCCCCCCCCGACACACACACAATAATAACACGCAATTCTAGACGAAGCCTCGATGGACAAAGTTGTCCGTGACCTTTACATTACCATGACCTTTCCTGCAGAGCGATGGCACTATCACAGTGTACTGGACTGACACATATATTGGGAATAATAATAAAGCGTGAACATGGGGACACAATTTCCTGCGTTCTTCTGTCTCACGCATATTGAACCCACACTTCAAAACCACGAAGGAAAGAAGGTAAGGCTGAAGGGGGAATGGAGGGTTTGAAAGTTAAATTACTAACCGATTACTGGTCATGGAAGGGCAAACAACAGCAAAAAAAGGAATAGGTTGACGGAAGGAAGGACAGATTCTTGACGGCTATCGCCCGGTCCGCCGCGAGCATCACGTCAGAGAGAACAGAAGAAAGGATTGAAAGAAAGAGAAATAAAAAAAGAACAAAACCAGAACAAATACTAAAACAATGGACATTAAAAATACGCACCTTACCCCAAATTCCTCACACCAATTGCAAGTTCAAATTTTGTCTACAGTTTTGTTAAGCCCAAACACGTGTCAACGATCACATGCTAAATTTGCTCAAGAAAACAAAATTACTGACGGCGGGCCATTGAAATAGCCTATTCAACGAACCATCACTTGCTGCGTCCCAAACGTGTGGTAATTGTACACAATTAATGCAAGTCTAACAGTAACAACAATATGCTCAGACGACTCACAATCAAAAGACTTTGAAAACTCATAAAGGCAAACAAGCGTACGTTACTGATCAGTCTGAACTGGTGTTAAAATGAAGAACGATAATCACACAGATAAAATCAAATGAAGCAAAAATCACAAAGGACAGCCATGCACCACAATAAACAAGCAAATGCAGCAGGATACATTTCTCTTGCTCTTTTGCCAAATCTGGAAGCTCTAGAACGAATTTCAGGTATTTATGATTGCGTTAAACATAGGCCAAAGACTCTTAATGTATGTCTGTACGTAGAAAATTGCAGAAACCTACGGTGTTTTCTTTACATCAAAAGGAGTTTCTAGTAAACAAACGAAAAATAACACATTAAAAAAACCGTCAAAACATTTTACTTTCGGCCAAGCTCTCGAAAACTATTATGATCCGGTACAACAGAATCACACGCAAGATGTAGAGCAGCAGCTCATATGCAGCTAAAATTCCAACACCACAGCAAGCAAATGTTAAACGTAATTTATCACATAGCCCCATGCTCCCACACTCTCTCCCGATCGTGTATCACGTACTTCAACTCTGCATTTCGGAGAAAGAAAGAAAGAAGAAAAAAAGAAAGAAAAAAATCTCAACTTCACGACAACACTTAGTGAAAAACCATCATACGCTTTTCAGTTTGGCCGATTTCTTTCGCTGTTGCTGAGTGTTGGTGACAGTTTCCTCTTGCTCGAAGGGATTCGAGGAAAAGGCCAGAGAAATAGGAAGAAAAATTGGAGGCTTACTCGAAAAGTTGAACGAGGCTGGCATTTTAGATTGGGCTAGACGGAAGGTTGGTAAGAGATGAACACCAGTTTCGCTGAACACAATGTCAACACTGAGTAGGTCCAAACTGTGGCACTCACTTCATTTTGTGCCGCTGGTGACGTATGCATATCAACAGCTCAGACTGATATATATATATATATATATATATATATATATATATATATATATATATATATATATATCTGCGTGTGTCGGGGGAGGGAAAAGGAGTTTAATAGTGCAAGATTATTAACCGGAAAATGCGCTTGCGTATTTGCATGCATAAAACAATCCTAATTTTAATAACACCTTTGACACTGACTGCCTCGAAGTGTGCCTCAAATTCAACACCACAACAATGATAAATGTACCAACACGTTTGACCCTCACTATTTCGAAGTATGCCTAAAGCGTCAACATTACTATGACCTTCATACTGGAAGTGACCATGAACATGCATCAATATGGGCCAAAATAATCCAAAAACCTGAAACCTAACAAAGTTTTTAAAAGCTGTTTAAATCAATCTGTGCCGGAAACAATCTGAACAGCCACACGTGTATATCATTAGCCTGCCACACTGATGACTACACAGACTCACTTTCTTCTTAATTACAAGTCGAGTCAGTAAAACAATGCTTCTCAGAAGGAAGCAATGAATAGAAACTGAAACCACCAGCTATACATAGTCTGCTGCTTTCCCGGTCTCGGTTTCGCACATGGCACAAAGGAAAATAACAGCCAGAAACATAACTTCTGATAACATCCGACATCCCCTCAACTCGACTGTACAGTATGTAAAGCTCAGGTGAATGTGTGAGCATATATTGCCATTGTGAAGGGCAGTTGCCAGATGTGAACACGGACGAGAAGTGGACAGTACATAACGCTTGGTTGCAGCGGGGCAGTGTGGGTTCCAACTCCATACTGTCCCCGTTGGCGTCTCCACAGCGGGTCTCACCAGTTGTCCATTCATCCCGCGGGCCTGCCGAGACCACTTCAAGGTCAATGTTGCTTTACGTCCACAGAGACCGTAATGACTATTGGGGACGGGGAGCCCAGGACGTCCACCTCCACTTTCACACAGCTCCTGAGCTCTGAAAATAAATGCGCCCCGAGACCAGCTAGGTTGGCTGTTTATATCAGGCCAGGCAAATCAAGCATGCAGCGAAATGCCTGGAACAGTCTTTTAACGTGACAAAGGAAACACGTGTGGTCACTGATGGGTGGAACAGGACGGCTTCTGCAGGTGGACTAAATAAAAATCAAGACCCCCAAGCTATGCTGTTAGCTGCAGAACTTCACACGTGTGGCCAATACGAAATTTCAGAGCAAAACACCTCGGAGTGATCAAACATGCCGCGCATGTTACACCGACACCGTGCTGCAGTCAGCAGACAGGCTATGCATCGCGAACCTAACCCCAGCGCACTACATAGTCACTCCACTGATGCTCCTATCAGTTTTTCAATATGTCATGTAGCACTAGCAGCAGCCGAAAAAAAGCAGCTTTAAAACACCACGCTTCAAAGACAAAACACCTGTTCCCGCAACAAATACATGCGCCCCAAGTTCGGGATTGAAGCAACAGAATGCACAACGTCACCCAGAAGCACCAGAAGCAGCCAAGTGACTGTTACAGTCTGTATACCAAACACACGTACACACAACAGCGAGGAAACAGACACGAGTGTTTGTTAAATTGCAGTTTATCTGGGTTGGTTGAAACAACCAAACATTATACTGATTTGGATAATATCCCGGTGTGACGCTTCCGTAAGCGAAAAGGCGCTTTAGTCCAAATGTCCACTACCATGCAAGCACTTTGCAAAGAATCATTTTTTCCGTGTTCAGTTTCAATCACGTCATCGGCAGTGTACAGTCCAGCTTTGTGAACACAAATGCTTTGCTGAAGTAGGCAGCACAGCCAGGCTGTAGGAATGTCCACACAGAATCCTTACAGTCACAAGTTACATCACTGCCGGTCATTGGGATGAGAAGGAAGAAACGAACAACAACAACAAAAAGTTCAGGAGGGCCATGTACGGGATCGGAGGAGGCAGTGCTATTTGGACGAAACCGAAGAGGAAGAAATTACAAGTCCCGACTCCCAGAGGCATAAGGACCACGAAGGCAGTACCATTCGGACGACTGCCAACAGGAGATTAAGTAGCCTAGTCCAGGAGTGGGCTGAGGAGGCAGTGTTAGGAGCGTTAGCTGGGCGATGATGAAGTGGACGAAATGGGGAGAAGTCCGCCTGAGAGTCCCGGACTCCAAGAAGGCAGTGTAGTGCTATCTCACTGGAGGAAGGCGAAGACCGAGACGAAATGAAGTAGACCAGCGGCATGGGTTCCGGGGTGGCGGTCAGTCTATCGGGTTCCGGGGGAGAGGGGAGGGAGGCGGTCAGTCTATTGGGTTCCGGGGGAGAGGGGAGGGAGGCGGTCAGTCTATTGGGTTTCGGGGAGGCAGTCTACTGGGTTCCGGGGAGGTGGTCAGTCTATTGGGTTCCGGAGAGGGGTGTGCGTGCGGTCAGACTATTGGGTTTCGGGCCCTGGGTTGCGATCAGTCTACTGGGTTTCGGGGAAGCAGTCAGACTACTGGGTTTCGAGGAGGCAGTTAATCTGTTGGGTTCCGGGGAGGCAGTTAGTCTATTGGGTTCGGGGGAGGGGGGGCTGTCAAGCTACTGGGTTCTGGGGAGGCGGTCAATCTACTGGGTTCCGGGGAGGCGGTCCGTCGGTCAGTCTATTGGGTTCCGGGTGGGGGAGGCTGTCAATCTATTGGGTTCCGGGGAGGCGGTCAGTCTATTTAGAGGAGGAGGAGGAAGTGGAGTAGTCCAGCGGCATGGGTTCCGGGGAAGCCGAACGCGGCGCTTGCTCGGGAGCTAGCGGCAGATACTTGGCTGCGGGCGGCACCTTGAAGTGACCGTTGTACAGCGCGGCAACAGCGGCGGCTGTGGTGGGGTCACGATGGTGCGGGATGGCCAGGAGGTGCGGGTGGTGGTGCAGGCCGTGCCAGCGCTGACTCAGCAGCAGCTCCGAGTCGGAAGGCCGTCGCGACTCCCTCGCCGGCGAGCGCTCGCTCTCCAGCGGCGAGCCGGGCCCGGAGCCGAGCGAACTGGGCGAGCCGACGGAGCCCGTGGACCTTCGCCCTCCGTTCTCTGCCGGAACCCACGTGTCCTTCCGGCACAGCTTGCTGCCCGGCTCCAGCTTGATGGGGTTGCGGTTGATGTCCGAGTACTTGGGCGGCGGCGTGGGACTGGTCTCCGAGTCGCTGGCGAAGACGCTGTCCCTGCTGCTGGTGGAGAGGCGGGGGATGTCCAGCTTCATGCTCTCCGCCCCTCCTCCCCGGGAGCTGCTGCCGTTAGCAAGCCCGTCTTCGCGACTTCCGAGGTTGGTGGTGGACCTCTTGCTAAGATCGGTAGCGCCGGCGCTGTTCTTGTCCTTGGTAGTGGTGGTGAGCGCTGCCGGTTTAGGTCTGGCGGCGGCGGCGGCGGCGGCAGCAGTTGGCGAACTGCTCACTCTGCTGATGCCGCCGCTGTGGCTGTGGAAGGTGGGGCTGAGGATGTGCCGAGCGGAAAAACTGATCTCGCCGCGGCTACCCGCGGCACTAACGCACGTTTCTTTGCTGGACTTGCCACCTCCGAAAGTCTTGTTTATGAAGCTCATTCTGGAGTCGACGCTTTCCGAGCGTGCTTTCCTCTGTCCAGGGGAACTGGCGGGCAAACAGCTGGAGCTCGGCCTGGCCGCGGTGGTGGCGGCAAGACGGTTGGTGGCTCGAAACAACAAGCTGTCCACACGCTGTCCCGGCGCCAGCAACCTGCCGGCGCTCACCGCGTGGTTTCCGGCAGGTCGGATCTTGGCAATGCCGGAAACGGTGCCGGCAACGTTGCTGGCGAGAGCGGTTATGTTGCTGGGCAGAGGGCCAGGAGGCTGCGACACCGCCAGCAGCTCGCTGCTTACAGCAGCACGATGTGCCGGCTTGCCGATGGAGGCCGCAGAGGAGGAGGACAGGATGGTGGGCGTGATGGGAGGAGACATTGAAAACTGGCTGCTGCTGCTGCTGCTGGACATCCTGGCCTTTTTAGCCTCAGGGCCACCACAGTATGTGGGCACACGGAGCTGTGAGGCCGACACGGCCACCTTGGCGGTGTGGTTGGTCGGCGTGCCGCTGGTGGACACGAGAGTCGTGCCCGAAGGCAGACTGGCGTTGGTGGTGCTGGCAGAGCGGTGAGCAGAACTGCCGCCGTTGCTGACGGCTGTGCTGATGGCGCTGTGCGCGCGCTTGACGCCCGCACTGCTGACACCACCGTCACGCTTGACGCCCGCACTGCTGACACCACCGTCACGCTTGACACCGGCACTGCTGACACCACTTTCACGCTTAACACCAGCACTGCTGACGCCCTCTTCACGCTTAACACCAGCACTACCGGCATCGCTTTCACGCTTTAATCCAACACTACCGACACCGCCTTCACGTTTCACGCTAGCACTGCTGACGCCACCTTCGTGTTTGACGTTAGCATTGCTGACGCCACCTTCACGTTTGACGTTAGCATTGGTGACGCCACCTTCGTGTTTGATGTTAGCACTGCTGACGCCACCTTCACGTTTGACGCTAGCGTTGCCAGAATCATGGCGGGTGTCGGAACTGGACGTGGAAAGGCTGGGGTCACGTTTTTGCTTTTTGGCCTCCCCAGCGCCGCTCGTCTTGGTGCTGGACGTTTTGCTGCAGCTGCTGCCGATGGATGTGGACACAGCGCTGGAGACGCTGTTCGTGCTGCTCGGCCGTTTCTCATTCGCACCACTGGAACTGTGCTCTCTCTTGACCTCGCCGCCGGAGCGACTGCCACTCACACAGGGCGATGCGTGAGTTCTTTTGCTAGCACCGTTGTTATTGCTACTCGACTGTCTGTCCTTGACACCGCCGAGTGTCTGGTGAGTTCTCTTGCCCTCCTCCGTCACCGTAGCACCAACCACGCCACTTGCAGGCACTGGCTCGCCACTGCCGGCGGCACCAGCAGATGTGGGCCTGTTGTTGTTGTCGCTCACAGTTTTTGAAGGAGAGTGCGGGCTGACTGTTGCACAACCTGTCACCTTAGCACCGCCCAGACCGTCACCGCCGCCACCACCACCACCACCGGCGCTGTGCTGGCGGTCCTTAATGTGGCCATCAGAAGCCAGACCACGTTCGTCATAAATGTTACACTTCGGTATCTTCACCCGCAGATCGGCCGTGATGACGACGCTGGGGGCCTTGGCATCTAGCCGACTACCCGCAGAAGCCAATGCTCCTGGAGTGCTGTCGCCAGCGGCACCACCGTCACCATCTGCACCACCGTCACGACCCACACCGCTGTTGGGACACGCAACACTGTCCTCAGTGGGGACGTCAGCTCTGTGACTCGTCCGTGACTCGGCTGACGCTGCGCTCTTGGTGCTGCCGCCGGTGGACGCAGCGACCGCCCCGTGGGGTCCGCCGGCCCGACTTCTGTCGGGGTCACTGGAGACGCCGCTTCGTTTTCCCGTGCTAGGCGGGGCGCCCAAATCTCCGCTCGCGCTCTGCCGCCTGTCAGTGGGCTTTGGCTGCATGGGAGCCCCGGGGAGGCTCGGTGGACCCTTCGCGGGCTCTGCAGTGGTAGGGCTGGCTAACTTGTGGACTGTGATGGCCTTGCTCACCTCCGCCGAACTGACCTTACAATGCTTGGCGAGGCTGGACAGCGCGTCGAGGCTGGAACGACTGTCCCGCGAAGGGCTGGCCTTCTGCCTGCCGTCGCCGGAACCTTTACTTCTCTCCTTTTCCGGCCGTCCCTTGGCAGTCCCGCCTCCCCCGGTGCTCGCCCGCCTTCCCCCCGTGGCGGCCGCAGCGGAGAGGCCGCTGGCGTCACTGTAGCGTCTGGAGGCCGCGGCGGGCACAAAGGCGGTGGTCTTGAAGATGCTCTTGATGCCCGACGCCGTGCAGTTGCTGGTGACGCTGTAGATGCGCTCGAAGATGCCCACGGAGGTGGTGACGCTGGACGGGGCTTCAGCAAGCGCCCCTTTCACGGCGGCGGAGGGCGGGCGAGCCTCTCTCTTGCTGTCCTCCCGCTGGCGGCTGCTGCCACTCTTGCTGCTGCCGACACCACGCTGCTGCTCTGAAGACCTCGGGGCTTCCTTCGAACGCGGTGGCTCTGCGAAACGTACGGGGTCCACAGAACGAGAGGTTTCTGCCGGACGTGGCGGCTCAGTATGCCGGGACGATTCTGTGGAACGACTGTGTTCTTTCGGACTAGCAGATTGTTCAGGCGGCTTCACAACGTCCCGACGACTGGGTCCGTTGGAACAGGAGCCTTCGCACAGCGCACGGGACGATTCTGCAGGCGGTGCTGGCTCGGAATGTGGGCTCCCTGGCTCCTCTGAACGCCAAGGGTCCGCAGCGTGTGGCTGTTCTTCGGGGCATGAAGACGGTTTAGACGGGTCTGAAGGGTGACGCTGTGTTGGACACGAACTGTTTCCAGCGGGACGGGATAGGTCTGAAGGACCTCGCGGTTCTGAACAACCTACGGTTTCTTTTGAGCGCGAAGGATCTGCAAGCAGTGACGGCCCTGTGTGGTGCACTGTTTCTCTACCACTCGTGGCCTCTGTAGCACGTGAAGACGGCGAGCTGGTGTTTGAACAGCCGTCTCCGGGTGAAGAGACGCCGGCTGCGGTGTTGCTAGTAACACCAACAGCGTCATCCCCGCAAAACGAGTCGTTGGTGGCCGTGTCTGCACCACCAACAGCGTCGTCCCCGCAAAACGAGACGTTGGTGGCGGTGTCTGCAACACCAACAGCGCCCTCTCCGAGGGAGGAGCAGGTGGTTGTGGCTGTGTTTGGAACACCAATAGCGCCATTTCCGGAGGAAGAGGAGACTGCCGTTCCACTGTTTGTAACACCAATAGCGTCGTTTCCGGAGGAAGAGGAACCCGCTGTTCCACTGTTTGAAACACCAACAGCGCCCTCACTGGACAAAGCAGAAGTGGTGGTGGTGGTCACGTCTTTAACACCCACAGCGCAATCAACAGCGGAAGCGGAACTGGTTGTTGTGGTGTTGTTTGTCAATACGACAGCGCCGCCCCCAGAGAAGGAACCACCGGTAGAGGCGTCGTTTTGAACGTCGACAGCGCTGGACACTGAAGCGGCACTGCCCTTGCCGCTGCTGGCGGAAGGGTGCGCAGAGCCCGGCGACTGTCTGTTGGCTGAAGGCGAGGACTTTGGGGCGACGCCGCCAGCGCCAGCAGCCTCACCACCGCTAGCACTGCTGAGCGTTCGAGGGTGGCTGATAATGGTGACCCCGCTCTCCGTTCCTGGCAGGCCCGTGTCTATCGGAGTCGACGAAGCCGTCGGAGGGTCCGTGACAATGATAAGCGGCCTCTCATCATCATCATCGTCGTCGTCATCGTCGAAATCCACCATAGCGCTGCTCTGCCTGTTGGCCGGAACGTCAGTGGGCACGGGCAGAGCGACGGGCAGGGGAAGCGGCAGCGGGAGAGCACCGCAGGTGGCCGGAATGCTGAGAGACAACGTGGTCTTCGTCCCCCCTTCAGCGTCGGTGACACAGCCCGAGTCGGAGGCCTCCACGATGGTGACGGTGGAGGTGGAGGTGCCCTTGGCCGTGGAGCTGGAGGAAGTGGCGCTGGACCCGGCCTTGGCCTTGATGCAACTGGCGGCTGAGGACGATGACGTGTCGTTGTCCTGTGACGTTGCCGGGGCCGGGGCCATCACTCGGCGTCGCTTGCGGGGACGTTGGTAGAACGAGTAGTACAACGTCAGCACGTTTTCCTGCACAACGTAAAACCATACAACGTCAGCACGTTTTCCTGCACAACGTAAAACCATACAACGTCAGCACGTTTCCTGCACAACGTAAAACCATACAACGTCAGCACGTTTCCTGCACAACGTAAAACCATACAACGTCAGTACGTTTCCGGCACAACGTAAAACCATACAACGTCAGTACGTTTCCTGCACAACGTAAAACCATACAACGTCTGCATGTTTCCTGCACAACGTAAAACCATACAACGTCTGCACGTTTCCTGCACAACGTAAAACCATACAACGTCTGCATGTTTCCTGCACAACGTAAAGCCATACAACGTCTGCACGTTTCCTGCACAACGTAAAGCCATACAACGTCTGCACGATACCTGCGTCAGCACGTTTCCTTGCACAACATAAAACCAGTTGATAATCGAATTTTACTTCAGCTGCTATATATAATCGAGTTTTACTTCCGTTGATCTAATGTGTGTGTGTGTATGTGTGTGTGTGTGTGTGTGTGTGTGTGTGTATATATATATTATATATATATATATATATATATATATATATATATATATATTATATCATATTTTCTGATCAGCTGAAGTGCAACAATCTCTCTCATACACATTACGCCCTGTTAACCGCGATGGTCATATCCGGACGAAACAACATTAATAACAGGCAGAATTAGTGTCAGTAGGCGAAACGGAGGAAACGTTTGATAGTTCTGGATTCTCAACAAAGATATTCTTCTCTATACAACGGCTGGATCTGCCGATCAAGGTTTTTTCTTTCTTTTCTGTAATTTCTATCACCGAAGACCCCCTAATTGCACAGAAACGGCGACCAAAAAACAAAGCGAAACAAACAAAACAAAACAAAACGGTGACCAAAAAACAAAAAAAACAAAAACAAAAAACCAAGAAAAAAAGAAAGAAAAAATGAAAGAAAAAACAACAAAAAAACATCCCCCCCCCCCCCCCCCCAAAAAAAAAAAACGCGCGCGCGCGCGCACACACACACACACACACAAAGCAGAAGAAGCGAATTTAGCAAACAGCATGCATCCGGTCTTAATCAATCTAGAGGCTTTGGCTAAAGTCAGCTGTTGCTGCAAATATCTCGTACCTCTTTAGATAGGTCTACGCCATGAACACGTTACACAATGTCGTTTATTTCAGTTCTTGGCTAGTGCATACTGTCACAGCATATATTATATTAAATCCCCACCACAGCCTCCACCCCCCTTAAAAAACAAAAACAAAAACGTTTACACGATTCAGGTGTCTTTGTTCTAGTCTTCTGACAGTAAATACCAACTCGGTACTGTTTTTAATAGGGCGCGTAATCATCTCTTAGTGTTGAGTGATGCCTTTGAGACAGGCGAGGGGAAAGCAAATCCGCACGCAGCACATGCATTGTGTTACAGTAACAATAATAAAGCGCGCCGGCTTCCTGTCATCTCTCCGTCAAGCCCAGACATGCACGTGAAAGACGAACACGCTGCGCCCAAGGTTTCCCGGTTCAAAGTGATGTAGGACATCCCCACGTGATGATGTATTTAGGTCGCCATCGACCTCCACAACCGAACCACGCGGGGCTTCGTTCACAACAGTGAATGAACCCGCATCTTGTGCGCTCGTCAGGACTAAGTAAAGTAAACATCGTGCTTAACGTCCACACAAACCATAAGGCTTATTAGGGACGGGGAGGGGGGAGGGGGGAGGGGGTATGGAGGTGGTGAAAGACGGAGATTATGTACCTACCGCTAATGACTCCTGCATTAAGATGGGCATTTTAATGTTTCATTAATTGTGAAGGATAAAGTCACAAAACAGTGTCTACAGACCACAACTTTTAAAGATGAAAGGAGAGTCGAAGCGGATTCGAACCGAGGTCCCACTGCTTACCAGCCTAACGCCTTATCGCCGGGCCAAACCGGCTCACATGTTTGTCAGGACACACACAAGAGGCCGAAAGTTCTACAGCATTGAGTAGTCCCAGGGCTGTGGTTTTCCAGCTTTCCACGTGTAGTGACACCCCACCCCTCCCAATTAATGAAACAGGACAAAAGGTCAACATCGCTGAGGTAGTGGAATCGCTGCTAGAGGATTCTAAAAGCAGCAGAACCTGCGGAAGGAAGGAAACTGGTATTTAACGCCCATTCAACCAGGATGGGTAAATCAGGGCGAAATAACTTGCGGGCTCTATTTATATCCAAGACAAGACTGTTCTACAGATTGTCCCTATTATGTTTTTTAGCATCTGAGGACATTAAGCAAAATGTAAAGTAAGTAAGCGGGCGCTATCGACAGGAATGTAACAGAACAAAAGATTCGCGGCAGTTTTTCCGTCGATTTACGGTCTATTTTGTTTTAAAAAATCGATGTTAGGGTGTCGCCAAAATACGGCCGTGAGCGCTGCCCTTTTCTGACTGCCAGCCTCTGTCTGTGACGTCTTGCTCTGGGCCGGCATGACGGTGTGGCAGAAGCGTACTACGTCATAAGCCGTCCTTTTCTGCTCTTCATCGGCAAAGAGCGAACCAGCACGGCCGCGCCCTGAGAAGCTCTAAAAGGAAACAAAAAAATACCCCTACTGCACACGTAGCCTGGAAATAGATACACTTGCACGTTTTCTGCGTTTTCAGGCCATCTTGCGGCTTCTCTTGGGGTCCCCTAGCATTGTGGTGGTGACACTGTGGCCCTGTTGAATTAATACCCATTCTCCTCTCCCCAGTCTTCTCGGTTTGCGGTCCCCGACAGTTCCCCTTCGGTGACAATTTGGCGTTAATCAAATCTGACGAACGTACTGCTCTGAGAAGTGGTGCGTACAAGGACGAATGCACTCGGTCGTATAGATAAGGCTTTTATTTGCACACATTTGTGATTCAGTCTCTCTCTCTCATCCACCTGCACCCCTTCATGCGGGGCAATAGCCTAAATGAATCAAGCATCCGTATCCGTATCTCTCCTTCTCGCTCCGTATATGCACTAAACACACATCCTCTGTGTTTCTGAAGGACAGCGTCCAGCCTAGGCGTCGCCTTACCCGTCTCCAGGAGTAGATGTAGGCCACGTCCATCAGGGTGTAGGTGTCCTCCAGGGGCTCGTCCGAGTAGAACAGGTCAATCTGAAATGTGTGGGGAAAGCCACGTTAAACCACAGGCTGTAACATAATACTAAGCTCACGAGGTCCGTAAATTATTATAGAGAACCAGCCCAGCTCAACTTTGGCCAAAATGGTCCGATGGTTTAGTGGAACCCCACCCCTTCTCCCATCACCCTATCCCCTGCAAAACCAACACACACCAAGACCAACTCACTAACTTGTACAATCTTACGGAACATGGATTGCATTCGCAAGAAATGCCTCCATCATCTCGGTTAAGCTGACGATTCAGTCGTCGATCAAATACAAACAAAACGTCAACAAAACGAACACTTCCAGTACAAAAGAAAGATAATGGGCTGTGTGTTAGGTGGTCTAAGTGACCGGCAAATTTTATCGTCTCCTTCCCATGTTAGCTATGTATATCTGGCATTGACTTCAGCACACATCAGATCCTCTTCACTCCGATAATTACAGCCTTGAAGGCGACCAAGGCTGTGCGCGGCACGATCGCAAGCGGCCCTGCAGGCTGGTCGTCTGTCTGCACTGTGCGTGGAGGAGGACTGGTGACCGCGACTGCCGTAAGTGCCCGGTTATCTATGTCCCACGTCACCATTCCCACAGCACCTTCTCCCCGTCAAGACTGATCTGTCGCCATCTCCTTTGACTTCTCCTACCCCCCCCCCCCCCCCCCCATGCCCTCCTCCCTCTCTCCTACCCTCCCCGTGGCGGAGGGGCGAAGGGGTCGGCGTGCAAAAACAGTTTTAATCAAATCTGAAGGCAAACAACGGCCTCCTCCAAACTGAAAGGCGACATTGTGCGCAAACTGATTAGACATGAGGCGCTCGCTCGCCTGACGAGTGGCCCCGTATCGATTGCCGCGCTCCGTCAGTGGGCTCCGCTGGGCCACAGGAGCCGGTCCCGCCACGCTTCCCGCCCGTCTTCCCGTCGCTCCGGCCGCGACATCGTCCTGCCCGCGCCGCCTTCCAATCGGAATTCCACCTTCGTCTCTCCAGTTGCCCAGATTTGTCAGGTCCTCTCCGATAGCATGCAGGGTCACTCGAGATGTCGGCGTCGTTTATTTTCTACTTGCCTTCGCTTTCTGCTGCGGCCAATGCCCACAGCACGGAATTGATCGCTGTGTGAGCGTCGGGCGGAGCAGCAAACAAGTAAATTGCTTCTGTCGTTTAATAGGAGATTCGTCATCGCGCCCGTGTACTCGTACAGTGGACGAGGTCAGTTTTGATGGGAGTCTATTTAAAAGACCTAAAATGAATACAGGCCCTATAAAACGAATCTTGAACGAATATTCTGAACCAAACAAAACTGCCTGCATGTGTTACAATGCAGTCACAGGTTCCGCCCCCTCTTATCTTTCTGAGCTACTGCACCGTTGCTATCCGTCCCGCTCTCTCCAAAACACACACACACACACACACACACACACACACACACACACACACACACACACACAGGAACAACATTATATCACTTGCTTCTGTCGATCAGACAACTAACTGCCTCTGACAAGATCAGCCTAGTGAAATGTGCGCAGTGCTTTGGACCTAACTTCCGATCTAAATCAACAGGGGGGCTGTGAAGCGGGACTCGTTTTCATTTCAGACTTAAACGGGCGAGTACCAAAACAGTTTCTTCGAGCTTGATAAGTAGGGGGCGTGAGCGGCGACAGTCGATTATCTTTTTGGCCTGATAATCAAGAGGGGTGGGCGCACCATTACACGGGAAGCGCACCGAGACCTATGCTATACCTTGATAGCGACGAGGACTTGAGAGCGTGATTGTTGATTGTTACTTCTTCTTTTTTAAACGTTTGTGTGTGCTTGTTCTTGTTTTACTGAAAGTAGGCAGTTCTGACACTACAAGATTATGTGCATATTCGCGACGATTTGTCAGACTCTCTGTCCAGTCCCCATCCCTTTCTCTGTGCCCGCGCGTGTGTGTGTGTGTGTGTGTGTGTGTGTGTGTGTGTGTGTGTGTGTGTGTGTGTGTGTGTGTGTGTATGCCTGTGCGTGCATGTGTGTGTGCGTGTATGTGTGTGTGCCTGTGCGCGCGCGCGTGCGTGCGTGCGTGCGTGCGTGCGTGTGTGTGTGTGTGTGTGTGTGTGTGTGTGTTTGTGCAAACGCGTACGCATGCAACCCACACCCACACCCATACACGAGTGTTTGCATTAAACAGACGTTAACCAAAACCCGGCGCAACTAGCGACGGAATCCCTTACCTGATAGCAGTCCGGCAAGGTGTACTTGAGACGGACAAACTTCTTGAGGTGGCCGATGCATACGTTGGCCGGACACAACAGGAACCGCTTGTCGTGGTGAGGCTGCAAGCACCAACCACAGCAACACTCAATGGGACCTCACCAAGCCATCGCTGGATTAGCCCTCATAATTATAACCCTATGTGATTGGCTGGCCTCAAAGCAACAACGAACTAGCTAACCATCTTTGGAAGGGTGACCCCGCAAACAGGGTCACGTAGACGAATGAGCAGGTGAAAGATGAAAAGCAATGAACAGAAAAAACACCAACGACAACGACGACGAGCCACAACAATAATAATAACGACGACAGGGAACAAAATAATGATAGTCGGAGAAAGAAAAAGAAGGAGGAGGAGGAAGAAGAAGACGACAGCGAAATCCACACATTAACAAAGGAAAGAATACAGCATCTGCATGATCAGTGACAATGTTCTGCTGGAATCCATTCCATCGTTTGACGGTGCAGTGTGATGTACGTCAACAGAGAAATACGCTTTTCCCACTTGTTGTTGTTGTTGTTAGCAGTTCGGGGTTTCTGATCAATGTGAAGATCTAACTGGTTAGTTAGACCTTACCTTTGTGTTCTTTCAACCTTTCTCTCCCCTTAGCGACCTAAAACACTGGGTGTGATGATTTATACATGTATAATTCACGATGTGAAATCTTCGTCTACGGTAAATACAAACAACAGTAACATCACTGTCTTCAAACTTTTCGGTTTTCTTGAAACCTTCGTCAATGAACTGAGACCGACGAAATGTGAACTCTTTGCGCCTATGTAATCTGCTGTTTACTTTCATCTAACCAAAGAACAAATAAACTGAAGACAGAAATCCCTTCCTTGTGGCGTTCAACACTGAAGAAACATCACCACAATATAACATTCTCTTTCTGTTAATCTGGTTAAGGAATAATGGTGCATAACGGCCACAGAAACCAGATACGGCTTAATCTGGTTGATTTTATGTTTAAGTAACTACGCCATAGGCATGCAGAAATCGCTGCAACTTGCCACAGAAAAGTTGTCAGTCATAAAGTGTCTACTCCACAATACTTACAGTTGTACTCACAGACTTGTCGTTATCCACTTGAACAGCTCTGCCACTGAAAAACACAATGGACGTGTATGTTGAACACACATCATGCACGAAGACACGAAAGACTAAACAAATCTCGCGAACGGACGCACATGCATACGAACACACGCTCACAAACATACACGAATACACGCACGTACACAACGCCCCCAACCCCCACGCGCGCACCCCTATATATATATATATATATATATATATATATATATATATATTATATATCTTTAAATGTGTCGGATTTGACTTCGCTGACCTCAGCATTATAACATAATAAACATATACTGACTTCGGTAAACGCACGCACGCACGCACGCACGCACACACACACACACACGCGACACGCGCGCGCGCGCGCACGAGCGCGCGCACACACACACACAACAAAATCGTATATTAAGACTGTAGTATATACCCTTAAATATATACACGACGATCTGATTAAGCTGACCTCAACACTCAAACGTAATAAACATTATATATATATATACTAACTTGGGTGAAAACTCCAGAGAAACACTGAATTTCTCGTCTTCCGAGAAGATGATTCTTTCTGGAGCGACGTGCACCTGTTCCGTGTCTTTTCCACCTGTTACGGATCGATATGACAACCATCAATCAACAGCCACGGAAAGAAGAGAGAGAGAGAGAGAGAGAGAGAGAGAGAGAGAGAGAGAGAGAGAGAGAGAGAGAGAGAGAGAGATCAAATCTTTCCAGCCTGCAGAGAGAGAGAGAGAGAGAGAGAGAGAGAGAGGAGAGAGAGGAGAGAGAAGAGAGAGAGAAGAGAGAGAAGAGAGAAGAGAGACAGAGAGAGACAGACAGAGACAGACAGATAAACAGAAAGACAGACAGACAGACAGACACCACACACACACACACACACACACACACACAAAGACAGAGAGACTGGCAGACAGAGCAAGTAATTGATGTTTAGCGCCCAGTAAATCTGGTAGTTCACATCAGGGCAAAGACAGAGAGACAGAGACAGCTAGAGACAGACGGTGTGTGCTGTCGAAGTAAACAGAAAGCTTCCACCAGTTTCTCTCGAGCGTCTTCGCTTAGTCCAGCCCACGATATAGATATTATATCAATTCACTCTTTCGGAGAAATACGCCACGTGAATTTGTGGACAGAAAGGTCAATATTTTCAGCGAAAGTGACAGAAGAAGGAACACGCGAATCACACACATAATGAACAAACCTGTCCATGCATGTTAAACCTTTCATGTGGCTTTATATGTGTAATACTGATACATTCTGTAGGCCTAGACAGCTTTGTTTACATTTGTATCTTTTCGTATTCGTACCTTTTAAGCATTATACAAGAAGCAATTTACACTTTTATGTATTTTTTATAAAACACACTTTTATGTGTTTGGATCTTGTTTTAGAACGCTAGCAGTCATTCTTGTTTGCAATTCACACTGTCATGTTGCTAGAAACTGCTTCGTACACATGTCATTAACATCGTATTTTTGGACTACCAATTTTTGTTGTTTGTTTGTTTGTTTTTCCAGAAATCATGTCCGATGACAATAGTATGTCATTAACATCGTATTTTTTGACTACCAATTTTTGTTGTTGTTTGTTTGTTTGTTTGTTTTTCCAGAAATCATGTCCGATGACAATAGTATGTCATTAACATCGTATTTTTGGACTACCAATTTTGTGTGTGTGTGTGTGTGTGTGTGTGTGTTGTTTTTCCAGAAAGCATGTCCATAATGTGTGTGTGTGTGTGCTTCTATTATGAACAGCAAGTTAGGTTCGTGCTCGGGCAGCAGCAGGAAACTTTCAGTGCTACCAAAATAAAACTGGTACAGGCACGGTTAACATCAACCCTAGTGGAAGAGAGTGAGTGTGGTGTGTGTGTGGTGTGGTGGGTGTGTGGTGTGTGTGTGTGTGTGTGTGGTATGTGGTTGGGGGAGGGTAGTAGTAACAACTACCCTTTCGGTTAGTCCGAAAACCACTTACAAAAAGGGGCTCCGATTGAGTGAAATAACCCCCATTTCCGGTGAATATTTGACAGGTAAAACCTTTACAAAATCCTAAGGCACTTGTTACAGCTAAAGCAGTCATCGAGAAAGACATCATGTTGCTAAATCAACGTACCGGGGGGTGGATTCTTTTCATAAAAATCTCGCCTTCTCTGCATCTCCCCTGTAAAAAGAACACACAGCTGTGAAATTCAGGCACTTTTCGAATCGCATACACATGGTTCAGGTCACAGTCAAAATATAAAATAAATCAATTACTTGAAATTTTGAGGTAATTATGGAGACTAAGACACACATACACACACACACACTCTCTCTCTCTCTCTCACTCACTCACTCACTCACAGACACACGCACACTGACATCCCCACCCACACACACACACATACACACACACACCACGCCACTGACCCCCCTCCCCCCCCCCCACACATACTACCACACACTACCCCTACATACACTCACACCACACACGACAGCACACTCACACTGCCCCACACACACACACACACACCTCACACAGACACCCCACCACACACACACCCACAGACCCCCCCCCCCACCTCGCCACACACACACACGCACTCACACAGACCCCCCCCCACACACACACACACACAGACTGACACCCCCACCCCTCGCCACACACACACACACACACGCGCGCACCACACTGCCCCCCCCCCCCCACACACACACCACACCACACTGACACACACACCCACATCACATACACACACACACTCACACACGCACTCACGCGTACACACACACACATCCAAAACAAATCACCATCACCACCAGACACCACTCTACTACAGCATATATAATGCGCTTTGGCTATTCAACGTGGCATGGTTATGACAGTCATGAACAAATCATCCGCTTACGTTTGAAGAGGCCAGGCACAAGTTTGTACACAGCATTCTGAAGAGTGTGGTCCAGTCTGCAACAGACAACACACGTCCACACTATTCATCATGTAGCGTTACGGGGCATGGGTTCGTCAAGTCTGAGAAGCACGTTACAAAAACAGTGCACGCGTACAAAACAAGTCCACAACATTATCGTCGATTGGTGCGCGACGTTGTCTTCTTACATCAGCATCACGAGGGGGCAATCTTCAATTTAAATCAATGCCCCCCCCCCCCCCTTCCCTCCACCAAACATACACACAAAAGCGTAAACCCGCAATACCTATACGGAAAAAAAGGAGAGGGAAAAAAGGCGAGAAAAAAAAGAGGACACTTTTTTTTTTTTTTTACATTCACTTACTTTTTTCCTCTATTTCGTAGACCGCAGAAGCTACAGAATCTGATCTGGGCATTGGGGACAAGAGGGGTAGAGGGAATATGTAGCTGCTTGCAAAGCTTTAACACAGCGAAATCGGGGAATCCAAACGGTTAATAAAATATATTAAAAAAAATATAAAAAATGGCAGTGCAATAAAATAATTAACAAATGCTTTTATTCAGCATGCACACTGCTTACTGTTATGACTAGCAAGCAGCAGTTACGCATCTGTTTCTCGGTATATTTAAATACAATCCATATGTTCGGCGAAACAGCATTCGGCTTCGCCGAGTGCAAAGTGAATTGTTTTGCCTCTTTTCACCTCTTTTAATCACCGAAAATGTAAGTGTTAAAGAACGTAATAATAATAATAATAATGTACATTTATCATGCACTCTTCAACACCCTGAGCGCTCACATGATATATTTTAACCTAAATATGATATTCTATACACATGTAGAGCATAGTCCTACCAAAACAATTTACATAAAGTATTATACGGAAAAACAAACAAACGCACTACACACACACACACACACACACACACACTGACTAGCAGAAACTGGGTATTGATATTAGTTGGGGTGAAAATACGGTGAGAAGAGGAAGGTTTTCAGTTTGGCTTTAAAAGATGAAAAGGACATACACACAAGAAACACACACACACACACACACACACACACACACACACACACACACACACACACAACACTTTATTTTCACAATCACACAAAACACACACACACAACAACAACTACAACAATAACAAAACACTTCAGCGCGAGAACGGGCTAAAAGGCAGATCTCTGTGAAGGTGTTTATGAGCAATGTTTTCAGTTCAAAAACAAAAACATGTGATCGTTAATTACCCTCAACACTTTAAACAACCAAAGACACAGCTGCCTCAACAGACCTGTGACTTCATGCTTTTCACGCAGGATTTGTTGTGCGATTTTCTCCGGAATTCACACAGGAAAATAATCATTAAGCGCCCTACCAAAAATCAATAGTCAGCTTTGTAAAATGTCCTTCAATTAAGTACACATCGAACAAAGCCCCTACAGTTTTTGCCCACAAATACAATCAAGTGCTGCAGCGGACACTTCATACCATGCTGCACCAGGAAATTGAACGTAGGCTGATCGCGGAAAGATTCACAAACAACAGAAACGATTTTCAATGCAGGCGGAAAGAGCTCATCCGTCTCCGCGCGCTGACCGGACAGTTAGAGTCCGTCAGACGACATAATGACGACACGCCCTGCTGTCTAACCGATGGGCTTCAACAGATTAGCCACGGCGCCTTCCCCCAGCAGATGAGCCTGACGCCGGGGCGCCTTGTGGCGCAGTGGTCACGATGAACTGATGACCTTCCAATCCAAACTCCAAGCACTGGTTTACGACATCCTTCCTAGGAGGATGGTGCCGGAAAGCGATGCTCAGAGTGTGCTTCCAATCCTGGCCTGACGCCTGAACTCGGCGGGGTCCCGGAAAGCGAGCGAGCGAGAGAGAGAGTCGGGAAGGCGGGGTAGGGGAGAGAGGGATCGATGGCGTCAATTGATTACCGAGGGCTCAACACCGGGTAAGCCGCTCAGCGGCCGACAAGGCCGGTGGCAGCGCGCGCTGAGGGCGTGAGATGAACCCGTGTCCTGAGGGACTTGTCTTGTTGCTCACCATGTCCTGGACTTCAGCTCCGTGAAAACAAGCCCTGAATCCGGCCCTGGCCTCTTCGCCTGCATTTCGCGTTTCGTGCTGGTGTCCAGAACACAGAACACTCTTCGCCTGCATTTCGCGTTTTGTGCTGGTGTCCAGAACACTCTTCGCCTGTATTTCGCGTTTCGTGCTTGTAGGCAAAACACTATCTTCATAAACTTCGTGTGACTGAATTAACGAAACAAAGCACGTGCGAGCGCGCATACACAGACACCCACACACATGGGCGCGCACGCATGCACACACACACACACACACACACACACACACACACACACACACACACACACACAACACAACACAAAAAACAACAACAACAAAACGCACCCACACACCAAAAACAAAAATCACCGACAGCAACAACAAAAGAAAAATATAATAATAATAAAATATATATCATATGTAAATGACTAAAAGAATGAACGCCTGTTGAAATAAAACTAATACTGTAGGTAAAATGTGCCAAACAACCGTCTAATTAAAATGACAAGGCGAACATAAGAATTTGATGTGACCTTTCGTGACCTCTGGTTGAAACAGGAATTTATTTATAGTGACCTCGTTCGTGTAGGCTATGGCTTGCCGAGACCTGACGGCAAAAATGACTTCAGGTTGCATGCAGGTCTGCTAGTTTTCCTCAACTGCAAGACTTGCTACAGTCTACCCTCCCAGAAAAAACACCTGATAGGTCAGAGAAGGGCGAAAACATGTGGGCGAGGAAGCCACTGAACGTCACGCCTCCGCCGGCTCAACCACGTGGTTCTGCTCATCACATGGTTGGCCTCTGCTCTCTAGTGCCTGTCAATCATAATAGCCCACTACTGAGGCCGCCTAGAGGTCGCAGCAATCTACCCATCACGTTAGACAACTCGTACCGTATGTTCTGCCACGGCCGTTTCTTGTGAATGAGCACCTCGCAGATGGGGCAATAGTTGCTCGTCTCCAAGTACCGCAAGATGCACGTCTTGCAGACTGTAACATAGAATACAGCAAAACGATATAACATAGTATACAGCAAAACGATATAGTCCAAACCGTTTACCCCGTGATTCATCCTGAACGTCTACTACTAAAAGAGTCTACGTAAACAAAGGACATGGGAGAGGCAAAGGGATTGCACACGTGTTCTCTTCACACACACACACACACACACACACACACACACACACACACACACACACACACACACACAGAGAGAGAGAGAGAGAGAGAGAGAGAGAGAGAGAGAGAGAGAGAGAGAGAGAGAGAGAGAGAGAGAGAGAGATATACTTGTTACACGGTCTATATGAACATTATATAATAAGCCTGAAGTATCGTCTAACTATATTACCTGTAGGTTGTTACAATGCTCGGCAGGTTCGTGTGAGTGTGTGTGTGTGTGTGTGTGTGTGTGTGTGTGTGTGTGTGTGTGTGTGTGTGTGTGTGTGTGTGTGTGTGAAATAACACGTAATGAAGAAAAACATCGTTTACCCGGTCGATAAACGCTTTCAGCTTAAACACGAAGATACGACTGTGCAAATGAGGCCTAACTGATCAAAATGTTTACAGTGTTTACCCCGGAAAGAACCAATAGGAACCGAAGTGGAAAAACAAAAACAAAAACAAAAAACATAAATACCGTTATCACTGCCAACCGATAACCGGCCGCACTACGGTGCGGAAGAAAAAAGCGAGATTGGCATCCAGATATATCTGCTATCTGTCTTTGGCGGGAGTACTAAACAGTAATATCTCATGGGAGAGAGGGGGTGGTCGGGGGGGAGGGGGACGGGGACGGGGGGGGGGGGGTGGGGGGGGGGGGGGGGGAGTGGAAGAGTGACTAACTTAATTTTTCACCGGTACAGATATAGAGGCCACTGACATATATATGCTGTTGCTTACAGTGCTATTACTAATCAACTGATTAACAATGAAATATAGGGAGGATATATATATCAAAATCAATGGGTAGAGTTGAATTCAACTAACGGCAATGAAAAGAAAACAATGGGATAAAATTTAAAAAATCCTGACAGACAAGCAAAAACAAATCTATTACTGTTAAAAGAGATGCTGCAGAGACCTGACTTCAATGAGGCCGAGGCCGATTATAATTAAAACATCAAAGATGACATACAAGCACTTGTTCTATTACAGTTACTGTACCAATATACTAACACAAAACATTTCATGACAAATCGCATGAAGCGCAACTCTACAACTGCAAACTTCAAGATGTGACAATTTTATGCTTCAAAATACATCTTAACTGGCAAACAGTTCGCATCTTTCATTATTCCCTTTTACTGCGCTACACTTTAGTTGCTTGCATGATATATACATCAAAATAGTGTATCTTCTGTAACGATGGTTTTCAAAAGAAGCATGCAGAGCAAGAAGTCACATATAACTGACCTCTCGCTTTTAGCCAGATAGTTCCGCACACTTAGACAAGAGGAATAAATAACATGGTTCGAACTCACGCTTATAACTACACAGACCCAAGGCGCCATGATCATTGTTTTCAAAACAGAACGTGGCGGTGTTTTGTTTACTTTACAATGGTACTTAGGCAGCCGGTGGGCTTGTCTTAGGAGGTGTGTCGATACGCAGGCGCTGACTGGCTAAAGCTCATCTGCCAGAGGGTGACGAGAGGTCAGCAGCAGCTGTTCAATGTTGCTTTACGTCCACACAGCCCGTATGGATTTTTAGGGACAGGGAGCCCAGGACGGCCACCTCGACTTTCACACAGCTCCTGAGCTCTGGTCAACAGCAGATTGGTTCGATTGTGTTGCTTAATGTCCTCGGATGTCGGTTGACATATTAGGGACAAGCTGAGACCAATGCCGAAGCACGGTTCGATATTGCTTTACGTCCACAGAAACCATAAGGCTCGTTAGGACGGACAGCCCAGGACGGCCACCTCGACTCTCACACAGCTCCTGAACTATGTACAACAGCAGAGTGACGAGAAGCGTATTTATTAGAGCTCGGGTGCTGTGTGAAAAGGGAATTGGAGCTGAAGTCCTACCCCCACGCCCCCACAATAACACACTCCCCCTGCCCCCGTCCCTAATCAATCAACCATGTGGTTTCCGTGGACGTAAAGCAACACCGAATAAGGTTTATTTATTCACATCACATGTCCACTCCGAGAAGACTAGCTCTCCAGACCGCTTGGTCCACACCACCAATCACATGAGGTCCACTCAGCACGGCCAGTGACAGAAAACATGTCACCGCTAGGACCGTCTGATGCTTGAGAAAACGGAAGCAATTTCCCGTGTAACAAGTCACTTCCTTGGAGACGCAGCACGCGAGGTGCTCTTGCGCAGCCCCCCTACCGCCAGACTTGCACGAGCTGCACGAGAGGCCGGCCCGTCGCTTCCGGTGCTCGTGCTGCCGCAGTGTCGATGCACAGAGTACTTCCGCCCCGCTGACAGTAATGGCGGCCACTTTGTGTCAAGCGTTTATGGCCCCAACTGGGGCGGTCCGCCGGGATCTGGCGCAGTCCAATAATCTGTTAATAACTCTCGCGCGTCTCAAATCATCCCGTGAATTTGAACTCGTTACGTCAATTGATACTATCGTAATGAAGAAGGAGTAGGGGAGGGGGTACGGATTGGCCCCAAATCGCTTCTGTCCCTGTAAACCGTGCGCGCGTGCGTGCGTGCGAGTGTGTGTGTGTGGTGTGTGTGTGTGTGTGTGTGTGTGAGAGAGAGAGAGACAGAGAGAGCACAGAGAGAGAGAGAGAGAGACAGACAGACAGACAGACAGACAGACACACAGACAGCGAGCAGTGAAAATGCCGAAAAACGTCTTAAAAATACCCAGATACGGCACTGTCAAGCTGTACAATGCACGATGGTCTGATAAGATCAACGACGACGCCTCCTTTGGCAAAGGCCGAAAGCTTCGGCGTTCAGAATGAGTTGCTTATGTACATCACACGTCTCCCGCGTGTAATCTTTTAACCCAGCGTGACAGCTCTGAGACTATTTAAGATGCACGATGCCGCCACTCCTGCTACAGACGCAAGTGTTATTTAGACGCCAGTGTTATTCCGCAGAAAACTTGGTTTTTCCCCAACTGCGTTAGACCCCGGCCTCTTGGACAAAAGCCAGGTACCCAGTAATAATACACTTACTGCTTCCTGCTTGCTCATCAATGCTTCACATCTTCAGTTAAAGGAGCGGTTACCCGTATTTCGCTGTACTGGAATCAGATGTCTGTACAAACTTAAGGAAGCACGTGTACTCCAAACGCTTTGGTCATTGCATTTACCTTCTCTCTCTCTGTCTGTCTCTCTCTCTGTCTGTCTCTCATTTCCACCATAGGCCTATTGACTTTCCATTCACATGATATGCCACACGGGCTGCCAAAGCAGATTGCTATTCATTCGCTTTCGCCATGCAACAGCAGAAGAAAAGCACTAAATTCATAGCTGAATTCAGTCGATACCCACAAATGAAATCCTTTTTTGGAGGGGTGTGGGTGGTGACGAAGATCAATGTGCAGCCCATAAAACGAACGCACAAACCACAGTTTGATTTTACACCTGTCTGCAGAACAAACCTTCCTGGCAATATTTACGGTATACCCTCTAACGCTGTTGTTTCACATTAACGTGAGTTGTTTCTTTTATATGAGACACAAGCAGACCTTTTCCTCTTCCTCTCAAATGTCTTATTGAGTTTTTTATTTTGCCCTTATCGTTTACTTAGTTTAAATAAATAATAATAAATAACCTAAATCCCCCTCCACCACCACCCCAAAACACACACACACACACACACACACACACACACACACACACACACACACACTAACAAACAAACAAAAACCTAAGTGGTGCGGGAAATTGATTCCCATGTGTCAGATTCAAACACGGTTTCACAATCCCACGGTACCGATACCAGCCTCGTTAAAAGAGTCTGTAGAGAAAGACGACTGGATTCCCAGGGCTGAAAAGCGTTACTTTAATGAAGCGTGGCCCCTACTCGCCTAACGACGGCCCGCCCCGCGGGAGGGGGGCCGACACACCGCCCATCCCGGCTGGCACGAGCGCTTTATGGCCACACCGATACCCGACACGTCATAAACCCTGGGTAGAGGGCTTCATCTGGACACCACTCTCTGCAGCACATCTACAGTCCTATCTTTTACGGCCAACAAATTACACGTGTTCGGTGTACTCTAGCCACCACCACCGGCAAGTCGGAGTGGCTGGGCATGCACTTCCTCAGCTGTAGGTCTTCTTCTTCAAGTTCTTTCGCGGCGCTTTACGTCTACAGAAAGCGTATGGTTTATTAGGGACGGGGGAAGAATGGGATAGGGAATCCACCTCCCTGTTCACACAGCTCCTGAGCTCTGGAGCTTTAGGTTTCGGCGTTTCAATGTTGCTTTACGTCCACTGAAATCACAAGGCTTATTAAGGACGGGGTGCGCAGGACGGCCACTACGACTTTCACACCGCTCCTGAGCTCTGGAGCTGTAGGTCTTCTTCAAATGTTGCTTTAGGTCCACAGAGACCATCCGGACTATCAGGGACAGGGAGCCCAGGACGGCCACCTCGACTTTCACACAGCTCCTTAGCTCTGAGCTGTAGGTTCGTTGAGTGTTGCTTTACGTCCACAGGAACCGTAGGCTTATTAGGGACGGGGAGCCCAGGACGTCCACCTCGACTTTCACACAACTGCTGAGCTCTGAGCTGTAGGTCCTACCCCCGTCCCTAACAAACCATACTGTGTCTGTGGACGTAAAGCGACGTAAAGCATCATCGAATCAGAGCTGTGTGTTGCGAGTCCTTTGACAGGAAGCGGGCCGCGGCAGTAATGACGATTTATAGGTCAAAGTTCTTTGTAAACGTACGACGGAGATTGAAACCCCAGGAGGTGGGGTCTGGGGCCATTTCCTCCGCAATCCGACGTTCAGCCGTCGGAATTTCGATTAAGAACAGGTAGCGGTTGACAAAACGACCCATGCAGCGTCACGCACTGAGTTAGTAATTGGATTTTTATGTCCTGTCAGCCGCATAGGGTCATCTCAGAACAAACATCTTCATAAGTCACTGCGTGGTATCTGCACGAGTCTTCTCCTGCCTACCCAGGTCAGATCTACAAACACAGTCTAAACACAAATGCAACAAGGGGAATCCCGCAACAGACCTGGAAGGTTGCCTGCAAAGCTGCTGCTGCGCAGTGCTGGCAAGAGCGTCCAGCTAAACAGAACGGTTTTTCGTCCGTCACTCCTACCAGCACAAAACCCCGAACAGCCACTCTCCTCGGCGAACAGCCAACACCAACATGAAGGTAAGTATAGCTGTCTGTGATTACAACTACAGTGACAGTCCATCTTTTTCCAATGGTGATGACTTGCAAGTATGTAACTGGGTGTTTTACGCCCAGTCAACCAGTACGGCTATATCTGGGCGAGATGGTGACGACTTTAAATCAGTGACTTAGTGTTTTACGCCCACTCAACCAGTACGGTTATATCAGGGCAGATGATGACGATTCGTAAGTAAATAACTGGTGTTTTACGCCCAGTCAACCAGTACGGTTATATCCGGGCGGATGATGACGACTCGTAAGTGAATAATTGGTGTTTTACGCCAGTCAACCAGTACGATTATATCAGGGCGAGATGGTGATGACGAAGCCGAACAAATCTGTTGGGAGTCCTCGTGTGGCTCACCAGTCCAGGCCCAGATTTGCATGAGCACGGTCCTTGTCGCTGAGGGCAGGGATACTCTCTCTGCTGGCGGTTCATTATACAGCCATAAAGCGGCTAATAAAGCATGTAATAACGATTCCCATTGCGATGGCTGATTTCATCTGCCACTGTCGGGAAGCTCGCCTCGGACTTTTGCTGAGCTACAGACTCCGGTTTGGGTTGTTGGGGGGGGGGGGTGGGGGCCGAGAGTGGGGGGGGGGGGGGACAGAAAGGAAGAGGGGGAGAGAAGGGGCGTGTGGTGGGTAGAAAAAGCGTGAAACGGAGGAGGGGGGAGATGAGCGTGTGTGTGTAGAGAGAGAGAAGGGAGAGGGAGAGGGGGAAGGAGTATGAAGAGGAAGAGATGAGAGAGGAGGTGGTGAGAGAAAGTGTGTGTGTGTGTGTGTGTGTGTGAGAGGAGTGGAGAGAGAGAAGAAAGAGAGGGAGAGAAAAGAGAGAGAGAGAGAGAGAGAGAGAGAGACGTCGTAATGTTAAGCCACAGGTCGGCGACAACTGTTTGCCTTGTACAAATTCAGTGTTTCATTTTCCTCGTTCTGCATTGTGAGGCGCTGTGTAGACATATATACTTGCAGTTCTGATCGAAGAGACTTCTCTGTCCCCTCAGTCAGCATGCTCGGGCAAACAGACGGCATTATACAGACCCTCAACTGTCAATAGAGCGGCGGAGGTATACAACAAAGCTATACTACCACCATACACGGCCGTGGCGACCGTGGCCGACGCTTTGTTGGCCTTACGACGTGTGAAGACCACCAGTCGGCCTGACCCTGAGCCGTTCGGCATTACCGCAGGGGGAAGGGCGAGAAATAATGGTGGGAAATAGAAATAGACAACCTGTATTTCGCCAACAGCGCCAAGTGTCGGCGCGGGCAGAACGTCGAAGGACCCGCGGAGAATGAACTCGTTCAGCGCGCCGCGGCTAAAGAGAAAATCCTGCCGGGATATGTCCCATATTTTATGACCGAGAGGTCGTTAACGTGTGCAGTAACGGCTCGGCTTTCCAGTGCAGCCCACGAATTCCCGCACACAATTTGAATGAGAACGGGGCCGCGCGATGATTCACCCTCCCCCCTGTCACAGGGCCAGGGACCCGCGCAAGCAGATCTGAGCGTGCCACACAGGTGTCTTTGTCACGCACTGTCAAGGTCTGAGCGTGCAACACAGGTATCTTTGTCACGCACTGTCAAGGTCGGAGCGTGCAACACAGGTGTCTTTGTCACTGTCATGGTCGGAGCGTGCAACACAGGTGTTTTTGTCATTGTCATGGTCTGAGCGTGACTGTCACGGTCTGACACAGGTGTCTTTGTCACTGTCATGGTCGGAGCAGGCAACGCAGGTGTCTTTGTCATTGTTATGGTCTGAGCGTGACTGTCACGGTCTGAGCGTGCAACGCAGGTGTCTTTGTCACTGTCCTGATCTGAGCGTGCAACACAGGTGTCTTTGTCACTGTCATCGTGATCTGAGCGTGCAACACGTGTTTCTATAACTGCCATGATCATGCATGAAACAATTGTCTCTCTGTAACTGCCATGATCTGAGCGCGCAACACGTGTTTTTATAACTGCCATGATCATGCAGGCAACATTTGTCTCTATAACTGCCATGATAAGTGCATGCAACACTGGTGTCTTGTCACCAGCATGCCATTCGATTGCTATCCGCGCTGCTGCAAAAAAGACAGACCGACAAGAGTCAAAACCAACGGCGTTGTTCTAGAGTCCGTAACATTCCTCCGGGAATGCCTTTGAAGCGAAAACCTTTAAAGCAAATGCCTTTGCAGTGATTGCCTTTATAGCGAATTCCGCTGAAGCGACATTTCCCCTATGTGTATACACGTGCAAAAAGATTGCATGTGTACGTTAAAGATCATTAGCACACGTAAGAGCCTCGGTGGCAACGATGGATTATGGAGACAGTAAAATAACCCAGCCTGCACTAAAAACATACTTATGAGCGCAGTCAGACTACATAAAAGCGATCAAGACGTGTGTGTGTGTGTGTGTGTGTGTGTGTGTGTGTGTGTGTGTGTGTGTGTGTGTGTGTGTGTGTGTGTGTGTGTGTGTGTGTGTGTGTGTGTGTGTGTGTGTGTGTGTGTGTGTGTGTGTGACACATGTACGCATGGCCTCTAAACCGGCGGCCCTGACTGGATCTGAACCTGAGAACAGCAAATATGCGGTCTAAAACGGCGCGACTATCAAAGAACCACTCACCCACCCGGCAGCCGAAACTGGTGCACAATCGCAGAACCACCCAAACACCCAAGTTTCAGACGGAAAGGTATAATCATACAATCATGTATCAGACAGCAGTAACATAGCTATTCACATCGTTCTGGTAATTCCCGTATTCATTTGTATGCCAAAAAGCACTGCACGTGAGACTGGTCTTGGGATTCGTTTTTCAGTTCTGTATCTTTAGCATAGTATACCTCTCGGGGGTCTAAACAATACGATATTGTTACCACTCGTGTTCAGTCGACCTGTACACAGTAAGACGTCTCCGACGGTGGTTTGATGGACAAGTTACCATAAAAACGTAAGCTGAACTTCGATCTAAACCGGGGCTTGAATGGTCTTGGTTGGAATAATCACCAGCTTACGGCGAACTTTGTGTCTGGTTGAGAACAGAGCAGAGCTCAACAAGAGAAAGTAAAGAAGTAAGTGTGTGTGTGTGCGCGTGCGTGCGTGTGTGTGTGTGTGTGTGTGTGTGTGTGTGTGTGTGTGTGTGTGTGTGTGTGTGTGTGTGCCCAGTCAGTCTAGTATGTCATATTACAGCCTGGCGAATTGCACAACGAAAATACTGGTTTCCATTGTTTTTCAATGACAACCATTACTGTTTACAAGAAGGCGGAATAAACACTGCTGGTTGTCGCTACTTTTAACAAACATTACATTTTTTTTGGGGGGGGGGTGCACGGGGTCGGGGGTTGGGTGGGGGGTGGGGTGGAGAGAAGGCAAGGTCAGTAAGGGCCGCTTCTTGACATGCGCGCTGGAACACGTTCCCACGAAAGCCAGCAGTCTCTTGCACAAAGGAGATATATTTACATGAACACAGGTAAACCCTGGCTATTCCCAACCTTGCCAGTAAGTATTAGCTATTATCGGGCCCGCCGTTCCACAGCTACACAGGACCTTGGGACGACCCCCCCCCCCCCCCCCCCCCCCCAAAAAAAAAAAAAAAAAAGAAAGAAAGAAAGAAAGAAAGAAAGAAAGAAGTGGTGGGTGGCAACGTGAAGCGGTACAAAGGCCTAACCGACGAGAGAGGTGGCGGTAATGCTCTCGGCGTGTCCCTGGCGGGAAATGGAAAGAAGGAAGCCAGGAGGGAGGGGTGGAGGCACGGTGAGTGAGTGGCAGGCGTTTCACCTGAGACAGACCTGTCCCGTGCGCCAAACCTCGTCCCCTTTGTCTCCGTCTTCGCCACAGTCCTTCCCCCGGGACCCCGGACCCCGCCTCTGTCCCGCGTCAGTGTCCTTCCCTCCCTTCCCTTCCCCTCCCCTTCCCTTCCCTTCCCTCCCTCCCAGCGCGGCACGGACTGACGGGTCTCTTCCTGACGCAGCGCCGCACGACGACGACTCGGGAAGCGAGCGGTCCTGACTGACTGACTGACTGTAGGTACGCGCCGTGGAGCGGAGCGGCATTCATTACTTCACTCACACAATGCGTTTACAGCGCGAGCATGGCTAAGCCCTGCGTTCCTCGGGCGATGTCGCGGTCATGCCAGGCACTGATGAATTCATCAGGCCCAACTCACCGCTGCGTGTGGAAGGCATGCTGCACAGGCCTATCGCTGTCAGCTGCGTGTGGAAGGCATGCTGCACAGGCCTATCGCTGTCAGCAGCGTGTGGAAGGCATGCTGCACAGGCATATCACTGTTAGCTGCATGTGGCATAGGCCTATCACTGTCAGCTGCATGTGGAAGGCATGTGGCACAGGCCTATCACTGTCAGCTGCACGTGGAAGGCATGTGGCACAGGTCTATCACTGTCAGCTGCATGTGGAAGGCATGTGACACAGGTCTATCACTGTCAGCTGCATGTGGAAGGCATGTGGCACAGGTCTATCACTGTCAGCTGCACGTGGAAGGCATGTGGCGCAGGTCTATCACTGTTAGCTGCATGTGGAAGGCATGTGGCGCATGTCTATCACTGTCAGCTGCATGTGGAAGGCATGTGACACAGGCCTATAACTGTCAGCTGCATGTGGAAGGCATGTGGCACAGGCCACATCGCTGTCAGCTGCGGGTGGAAGGCATGTGGGACAGGTCTCTCACTGTCAGCCCTCTGTGGAATGCATGTGGCACAGGCCCCATCGCTGTCAGCTGCGGGTGGAAGGCATGTGGCACAGGCCTACCACTGTCAGCTAGCTCTCTGTGTTTCTCTTTCTTTTTTCTGTTTTCACTATGCGTGACTCTGTCCTGCTCCCACTAAAACACTGACTAAAGCTACAATATTATGCGAGGTTTGTGAGGCAAGGGTTTCTTTTCGGGGCATCGAAATACAGACTGTCGCTCATACACAATTGAGTGAACACACACACACACGCGACACGACACGAGAAGGGAGCGACAAAAGAATAATCACAAAACAATCGAGACACCGCCTCGAGGGTGCCGCTTTTGCATACCTACAGGGCGAGCTGCATGGAGCATTATAAGTCACAGTATGCAAGTCATCCACATCCGCAACAGATCTGTACATTATCAGGCCTTCCTTCCTCAGGCCTTCCTTGACATTTTTGTCACTTCGCAACACAGTTGCATTGCATTCGTGCGTTTGAAACTGCATGTACTATTGCAAGACATTTAGCATCTGACACTCATCAGTCACAGTTCACTGAGAAAGGTTTCAAGAAAACCGAAAATTTTGAACGCAGTGGGGCGGGTGTTAGTGCTGTTTTTATTCACCGCCTCTAGACATTTGACATCTGCTGTGATCTAGGCTAGCTTACCAGCCTTGGACCTTGCACTTGTTGGTAATTTGACAATTTTCGTTTTCGTTGCTGCCAGTACCACACATCTTCGCTCTGCAGTCAATACGTGCGTCAAATATGGAGCGTGCCAAAAATGAAAGCAGTAGCAGTTTTTCGCTCTCCTTCTGCAAATCGGTTTCTTAGCGGATTTCCCCGAGCAAACATGGTCTTTCCAGCAAGGGCCAATGGCATATCACGCTAACTCTTGACGACTTGCAAACGCATGCCCAGGAATGTCAACAGCAAAGGCCTGCTGGCAGCCTTGTACAACACGGGGCCTTATGTTTCTCCCCTGAAGGTCAGAATGGCGGTATTCAGCTCGACAACGAGCAAGCCAGATTAGGGGGCTGGGTTTGAATCATAATATTTTTAAAACAGCATCCCGCTCTGTCTCTGCCTCCCTCCCCCATCCTCTTCTCATTTCTATGCTGTACACATACATATATAATCAAACAGTACTGGTTCACAAAGAAGAGAGAAAAAGAGGCCACAGTTAAATCGAGACCAAGCTGCACTTTACACAGGGTAAGTCTTGTATGCTCTTGGCAATTTTAAGGCAGCTTTTACGGGCTCTGGAAAGGGCCCATCACCTCTTCAATCCGATCACTCCTCTCAATACACATTTAATCACATTGCAACAGTTCAAATCAGTGTTTCGTTAACTGATGTCGCAAGTTACACTCCCAAGTCCGACGGCAACGACATCAGTCCAGTCCTGTGTACCCCGAGGTCAATTTTAGACGAAGTAAACTATTACTATATAGCAGTCAGTTACTGTTAGAATCTCTTCGCCATCATGTATACAAGGAGCAAGTATACTATATAGCAATCAGTTACTGCTAGAATCTCTTCCCCACCGTGTATGCAAGGGCGTCGAAGTATATCATAGCAGTCGGTTACTGCTAGAATCTCAACCTCACTATGCATGAAGAGGGGCGAAGTATACTATACAGCAGTCAGTTACTGCTAGAATCTCCTCGCCATCATCAGTGTATGCAAGGAGGTCGAAGTATATATCACTGCGGTCGGTTACCGCCAGAATCTCCTCACAATGTAGAAGGGGCAAAGTATGTTATAACAGTCGGTTACTGCCCAAATCCCCTCCTCACCATGCCTACATGGGGGTCGAAGTATATCACAGTAGTCGGCTACGGCCAGAATCTCCTCCTGAGACCCACTGCTATACTGCCTACTCCAGTGGCAGGCTGTTTTGAAAGGGCCCACGCGGCGTGTAATAAATCAGTACGCTCAATTGCCAGCCCCTCTCGCCCTGCTTGTCCTGAAGGCATCGAACCCTGCACACCGCCCCGGCCTGCTCCCACTTGAAAAAATAAATACTTCTGCAGACACACGCCAAGTGCTGTATCAACTTTCATTCGGCAAATCCCGCACACAATCTTCCCGTTCCATGCTGGAAACATACACTCACGTCACACGCACGCACGCACGCACGCACGCACACTCACACACGCTCATTCACTCACAAACACACACACACACAAACACACGCGCCGGCGCGCGATGGACACACACACACACACACACACACACACGCGCGTGCGCGCCGGCGCGCGATGGACACCCACACACACACACACACACACACACACACACACACACGTAAAACAATTTTTTCATTACAGAATTAACTTGTAAAAATATGCAATCCGCAGAAAATTCATCAAATCAAACCAGGCACATGAAACATCCACGAAGAGAAAGGACGAGACGACTCAAACTAATCCCACCCATTACGTCATGGCAACACTCAGCAGCATGCTCTGCAGGGGGTACTCGTGTAAAGCAGAAGGCGCCAGTTTATCGATTTTGTTGTTGTTGATATTTTTTTAATTTGTTTTTAGTCTTCTCGACAACGCAAATAACCCCCCGAAGGGAAGCCGGGAATGCCAGATGTCTCCCCCTCCCCCATCCTCCTGTCTGGAATCTCAGGGCTGTCATTTGATTCCCTTTTCCTGTCTCCTCTCTTGTTTTTCTGCCTAGTCCTCCTGCTCTTTCTGTCTTGTCATTTTTCTGCTAATGGTCCATTCTCCGTACTTTTTTTCTTTCTCCAGAAAATTCTCAAACATTTTCGTTACGAGTTTGGCTTTTTTGTGGCTCTTGTTGAGCAGCTAGGAGGTGATTGTTGGTATGTGCAGCTTGCTGCCATGTGGCATTGAAATTTGCCATTCTGCATTTCCGTAACGTTTTAAAAAACAAATCTTTGTTTTTGTCCATTCCTTCTTTTTTCTTTTTCTTTCTTTTTTCTTCTCTTTAATCTGCTTTCGATCAATTGGACGGAATAGTCGATGATAGCAGCATGTCCTAGCCTTATGTGCTCTTTTAACATAGGCAATAGTGAAAGGACTAACTCTTCGAAAATGTGTATTTGATGTTTGTGGTTTGTGTATATATATATGTGCTGTTTTATGTTTGTGTAGAGCTGGTTTTGTGGACTGACTTGCATAGTTTTTTAATGTCCATTTGCTTTGGAAGGAGTTTGATTTTCCTGATTGTGCGGTTCACAGATTGTTAAAATCCAATTACTAACGAACTAATGCAAATACCATTGGGAAACGTTCGGTATCACTGACAATGCGGGTAGTGCGACTCTGTTGGATCTTCTGTGATGGAAAGCGACTCGATGGGGAAACATACAAATTAGGGCAATGAAATATACAAAGCACACACACACACACACACACACACACACACACACACACACACACACAGTATCTCTCTCTCTCTTTCACACACACACACACACACACACACACACACACAACACACAACACACACACACACACACACACACACACACACACACACACACACACACACACACACACACACACACACACACACACACACACACACACACACACATACTGAAGTCAAGTGAGAAG
>JABMCL010000013.1:530000-537500 GCA_018857735.1 Alviniconcha marisindica | reverse complement strand
ACACTGACGCAGGAACTCGGCAAGACAGCGGGCATGACCGGAGACGGAATCAGTGGCAAAGTAAGAAGAAGAAGACGCGCCCCGAACAACAGAGCAATTTTCAATGTGACGCGAGGTCTGCAGAGAAAGGCCGTTCCCTGGGTGAAGGGAGCTGAGCTGACGACAAACACGACGGGGGGAAGTGGACTGAGCACAGCGCCGAGGGACAGGGGGACAAACAGGCCAACGGAAGCGGATTTAGAGGCGGGCAGATGGGACAGGGCCGGTGGCAATGAGTGCCTTTTGCCCAATAATCCACCGCCATTAAAACTCTTTCAGCCGTGCCGCCGACATAATGGGGATGATTAGGCCTGTGATTGGCAGCGTGTCCGGGTGAGGTACGTATTATCTCGGTATGGCGCTCGCTCACTCTCGCTCCGGCCCCCTCTTCTCTCGCCTCCACTCTGGAGGCGAGGACAACATAAGGTTACACGAGCCGCCGCATGGGTGGTATAGCGACAGCAATGGGTTTATTTGTCACCGAAATCTTGGAAGGGCAAGCAAATAAAGCTTTTCAGCTACACCGCGCGCGCAGAGAGGGCCGCTTTTCGTGTGGCTTCGGAACAGGAATGTATTATTTACCGGGCCTAGAGACACAGCGGGTTCGCTGCTGGCGGGGGGAATTTGGGGCTACACGTATCGACGTACACATGTATACACTCCGAGCAGAGCCCCTTCCAGCTCTTCTTCGCAACAGTGTAAGACCTCCGTTGCAAAACAATACACCAACACGAGACTGACATAAAGTATGTAAGTATGATGTGGGAGTTTTGTCATCCTGCACAGAAGCTGTATGGATGGCAGTTAAAGCTAAAACAAAACACTGGATGCCCGTTCGAAAAGGGCAAAAGACTGCTGAATACTCATTCTGCTGAATATTCATTCTCTTTTGTAGCGAAAGTCAAAGACATTCTGCACGGGTTCACTAAGGCAACAAGAACTTTTAAATCGGACATTTTCAGAATGCTTTGTTGCCATTTGCGAGACAAATAAATGCGGTGGCACAGAGAGCGACCTAGGCACATAAGAAGTGTATAGTCGAAAGAGTAACAGTGTCCAGTTGATTAAGATTTCCAACCACCACAAGCGCCTGGTAGGCACGCTGAAAATAACCCGCAGTGCCAGACGGTGGTGTATACACCCACCTCATCCGATTAAGTCACGGAGCCAATACACAGGACGATGGAACGTGGCTCAAAGGCCACACATTTGACTGCGTCTCCAGAGGCGCCAGAGGACGATGGCTGAGAATGCTGCCGAACTGAAATGCCTTTCCTTTGACTGCTCCAGAGATGTCAGAGGACGAGGGTTGGAAATGAAAATGGGTGCACCTCATTCCACTGCGCCTGAAGACGGTGATTAAAAGTTGGGCTGCATGCACGCAGTTCTTCCGACTGCGCCAGAGTGCATATGGGACGAAGGTCATTCGACTGCGCCAGAGGGTCATTCGACTGCGCCAGAGTGCACTGGGGACGAAGGTCATTTGACTGCGTCAGAGACGACAGAGGACGAAGGTCATTTGACTGCGCCAGAGACGACTGAGGACGAAGGTCATTTGACTGCGCCAAAAAGCTACCGTTTTTCGAGGTGTGGTGAAGGAAACAGTACCTAACGCCAGACACTGTCACCAAAGAGGCAATTATTGGTCAAGAAAAGTCTCTGCTGTCACCACCAGAATAGTCCTTCGTTAAGATGGGCAACGGTGTGAGACATGTTAACATTTTATCCATTATTCAACTGAAAGGCAAGACAGTACAAAACTGAGAATGACTCCTCCTCCCCCTCCACCCTATCTCCAGAATAAAATCAAATAAAATCATATAAAACAACGCTCGGGAGCCGGCTTGGCCTAGCGGTACCGCGTTAGGCTGGTAAGCAAACGGACTTCGGTTTGGTTGGGCTTCTGCTCTCTTCCCCCTCCTAAAGTTGTTCCGTGGACAATTTTGCGACTTTGTCCCTCACAATTAATCAAACATTAAAATGACTCGCATCGCTGTCCATCTTAATGCAGAAATCATTCCGGGCGGTGACAGACAGTGTATCGTTAGGTACAGTCTCCCCTCCTTCCCCCACCCTTTGGGCTCTCGGTCCCCGCCACTACCTCATCGGAGACAACTCGACGTTTAAACAAGTTCCACCAAACTAAAACAAGGACAAATCTTGTGTCAGTATTTCCGAGTCCATGTAGGCTAGCTAGAACACGGGCCTCGTTCGTTACCGCCAGGCGAAGACGGCGCAGAATAACTAATGAGAAGGTGGTGGCGAGACGGAAGAAGACGGGGCGAGGACGGGACAGGGCGGAGAAGGGAGGGAGGGGAGGAGGAGGGACGGAGCGGTGGGGGGGTGGGGTGGGGTGGGGGGAAGAACACGGCCAGGCAGTCTGTGTGTGGCTTACCGCTCATAAAGCGCCCGTCCGACCGTGAATGACGAATGGGCCTCGCGAGCGAGCCGCGGCCTCCGCTGACTCTCAAGTATCGCACCGCTGTACGGGTCTATTCTCCATGTACCCTTCGCTGCCGGGAGACACAGGCAGGCAGCTACAGCGAGAGGTAGGACGCATTTTCAGGTAGGACGAACCCAGGTAAAAATTGAAAAAAAGAAAAAAAAAGAAAAAAAAAAGGAAAGGTGGGAGGGGTGGGGGTTAGAGAATGAGAGGGAGAGTTAGAGATCAGTGGCGGCACTCCGAGGAGGAGGGCCCTAGGCAGGCGGGGGAGTGGAACACGGTGAAGTGGAGCTGTCAGGTTGGGCGATAAATCTCGCCTGTGGGATTATTTGCGACCTCAGCGACCCCTGTACCCAGCTAACCCTACCATTTCTCTCCCTCCGTGCAAATCTCTCTCTCTCTCTCTCTCTCTCTCTCTCTCTCTCTCTCTCTCTCTCTCTCTATTTATATATATATATATATCAAGGCGTGTCCACGTGTCGTAGGGATCCAGCCGATCGGGGGCCTTGACAAAGCCCTCACGGGTGAATATTTTGAACGAATTTATTTTCAAACCAGGACATGCTTGGACTGTTTTTATACGTTCTCTCTCTCTCTCTCTCTCTCTCTCTCTCTCTCTCTCTCTCTCTCTCTCTCTCTCTCTCTCTCACACACACACACCCCACACACAACATTCACCCCACCCTCTCTCTCTCTCTCTCTCTCTAAATGTGTGTGTGTGTGTGTGTGTGTGTGTGTGTGTGTGTGTGTGTGTGTGTGTGTGTGTGTGTGTGTGTGTAACCTTTAGTCAGCAGGTTGTGGATTGTAGTGTTGTAGCTACTTCAGTGCAATTTAAAAAAAAAAATTATATAAAAAAAACCGAGGACGGCCGAGGCCGAAATATTCAGGACATTTTAACTCGTCTTAATTCCTTTTACGTGTATATTACATAACGTTGACTTCAATACATATTCTGCACAAGGAACGGTCGACGAGAATGTTCGATTAATAGTTACCTGAATGTGTGTGTATAATATGTGTGCGCTGCTTCAAACATTTATGTCAAACGGCACCTGTTAAAAAAAGCAGTGTGAAAACGTACATCACAGGTACAGATGGACTGAAACTGTTCATAGTTCAGGAGCTGTGTGAGAGTCGAGGTGGCCGTCCTGGGCTGTCCGTCCTAACGAGCCTTCTGGTTTCTGTGGACGTAAAGCTATATTGAACCATGCTTCGGCATTGGTCTCAGCTTGTCCCTAATATGTCAACTGACATCTGAGGACATTAAGCAACACTACCTACCTACCTACCTACCTACCTACCTGAAACTGTTTTGTTATTTATAAAAACAGACGCCTGAAATCTCGCCCTGAGATGGCCCTACGTAACTGACATGACGTTAAAGTCTGATTACCATCTAACCGTCCATATTCCTTGAAAGGACGAGAGAGGGTTATCGTCAATCAGACGAACATTGGAACTGTTGTTTCAAAGGCAACGCTGGGGAAACTTTTGAGACGGGGTGGAGCGCATAATTATGGGCTTTTCTGAGCGCAAGGATACTATCTTGCACTGAACGGAAGTGACCTAACTGTCTGAAATCAACAACAACAACAACAACAAATGTCTAGAGCCTCCTCCCCACCTTTTCTCCCTCTCCCAACCTTTCTCCCTCCCGCACCCGTTCTTGTCAGTCACACTGCTTGGAATATGAAACTTGAATGTCACGGCGCTCGACATCTTCGCTACGCTGGACATGTTGTAGATGGCGCTAGCGAGCAAGCTGGCATCAGACGGATGGCAGTCGCTGCCCTGCCACTCAGCGAAAGGTCAGAGAGGAGCAGGGCATGTGCCTACAACTGTACAAGTGAAATGTCAGCGGACTGTCACTGCGAGTTCACCCGTCCCCCGAGCCTGCTGCTGAACTCCCGCGCGGAGGCTTCACCTTTCCCACACTGCGATCATTGTCAGTGGGCCACATGACCAGCTTCCCGTCCAAACCAAGCCGCCGCAATTACACGTCTAGAGTTTCCTCCTCGACGTAATGTATCTCTCTGTAAATGCGCAGTCCAGTCTGTACTGAGTGAATGTTTTGACAGGCGGTCACGCACACATGCGCACAAACACCACACACGCACACACAGACACGCACGCATGCACACACTGTTAAAACATACGTACGCATGCACACACTGTTACAACGCACGCACGCACGCACACACACACACACACACACACACACACACACACACACACACACACACACACACACACACACACACACTGCTACTACACAAATGCATACATATATACACTATTAACACTAACACACACACACACACACACACACACACACACACACACACACACACACGCACGTACGCACGCACGCACGCTCACGCACACACATTCGTTCCTCTGTTCGGTCCTTGTTGACTCTGCAAACAGAATCCCGAATTCTGTGGATGGTACACTCCCCGTCTCAACCGGAAAGATTGTAAGTGTACTAGCCGGCACCTATTACGTTTCAACACAACAATCATAATAATAATGATAATAACTCAATAATAAAGATAACATTATTAAGTCGGATGCTGGTCGGCCAAGACGGTCAGGGAACTAACTGCACAGAGAAAGCAGCGGGACACACAGTGTAGCTGACACGAACGAACGCGCGGACAACCCGATTCACCTTCTCCCTTTATTAACCGTTGCGGTACAATGTTATAGCGCTATTCGAGACATACTCGATGAGCTCTGTTATCATTTACACCCCGTTCCTTCCTCGGCAACGCAGGCATCGAACTACATGAACACAAATTCAGCTTAAGTGCATTTGGTAGCCTATACTGACACAAGCAATTATCAACTGGTATTGGCTAAAGTTGCTTCCACTGTCGCCTTCTCTCTCTCTCTCTCTCTCTCTCTCTCCTCTCTTTCCTTCTTTCTCTCCTTTCTTTTCTTCTTCTTCTTTTTGTTGTTGTTGTTGTTTTCTGTTTTGTTTGTTTTTGCTTTCAGCACATGGCGCTATCCTCATGGGTACGCCTACATCCCTAAAATAACATCATAATCGTCAAATTGCTCAAAGGACCGGTCGCTGAATCACGCAAACACTTCAACAGATGCAAACTACGGCGATGAAAAACAAAAACAAAATAAAAAAACTTGGATTCTGACGCCATGATCTGTTCAAATCACTGACACTTTATTTTATGGGGACGGAAGCGAGGGGTGGGAAGGAGGTGGGGGGGGGGGGGGGGGGGGGGGGGGCGATGTTTATGGCAGAGGCATTGAGGAAGCAGCGAAAAGGCTTCAATGGCCAACTAACACTATATCACCACAACTAATTAAAGTCAACCTGCACGCTCAGGGCCCATCCGCTATGTAGGGGGAAGAGGAGGGGTGGGTGGCAGGGGGGTGGGGTCTTTCCGTACAAGGAGTCTTGCCGTATTTTCAGTAGAAAGTTCTGTTCAACGAGTCTTGCCGTATATTCAGCAAAAAGTTCCGTTCAACGAGACTTGCCTTATTTTCAGTAGAAAGTCGCGTTCAACGAGTCTTTCCGTATATTCAGCAAAAAGTTCCGTTCAACGAGACATACCTTATTTTCAGTAGAAAGTCGCGTTCAACGAGACTTGCCGTATTTTCAGTAGAAAGTCGCATTCAACGAGACTTGCCTATTTTCAGTAGAATTTTCCGTTCAACGAGTCTTGCCGTACTTTTAGTAGAAAGTCTTGCTGTGTTTTTAGTAGAAAGTTGCGTTCAACGAAGCTTTGCCGTATTTTTAGTAGAAAGTTCCGTTCAACGAGTCTTGCCGTACTTTTAGTAGAAATTTCCTTTCAACGAGTCTTGCCATGTTTTCAGTAGAAAGTTCCTTTCAGTGAGACTTGCCGTATGTTCAGTAGAAAGTTCCCTTTAACGAGTCTTGCCGTATTTTCTGTACATTGTTAAGTCTAACGAGTCTTGCCGTATTTTCTGTACAACGTTCACCGAACGAGTCTTGCCGTATTTTCAGTACAAAGTTCGGTTCAGCCGACAAATCTTGCCTAATTTTCAGTAAAAAGTTCCGTTCCGTATAAATCTGAATAATTAACGCCCAGTCATTCGCGAACAGTCATATCAGGGCGAAACACGGCACTGCCAGTCTGGTTCACAGTTCAGATTAGGTTGAAAGTTGAAGTAAGTTACTTAGTAACTGGATTTTAACCTCCCGTCAACCGCACAGGGTCACCGCAGTACGACCAAAGTGCAAGACAGAAGTTATGAGAGAGAGATAAAAAAAAAAATATATCGGACGACTTTTATTGCATGTAATATCTTTCTCCGTTGTTAAACTATCGGCTGAATTCATATCCACAGACCTGTAATGTTTCCACCTAGAACCTCTGCTACATCAAACCGAATTTCTCAGCTTTAAGCCGAGAGTTACGGACTGAAAACTCGCGGACTATGCGCGGGGTGGGGGGCCTAATGGCATTTTAATACCGCATTATGTGTATAAGCGCGCGATTCACGCCCAGTTTGTCAGGTCATCGCCATCAATTACCGTCCCCGTCAAGGGGCTGTAAAATATTCAAAAATGGGAACGTCCCCGCGATGGGATCGATAAAAAACGATCGCTCAACGGCGGTGTTAATACCCCCCTACACGGCGCACTGGGTACCCCTCTGCGCAGCCCGGCTGTAAAGCGACGCTGGAGAGCAGTGTATGCATAATGAGAGCCAGGCTTGTGGCGGTGCTCGCCGTGATCCGGCATCCAGCGACAGCGGCTGTGTGTGTGAGGTGGCGCACTCAGCACAATCCTTGTTGACCGGCGTCCGTCTCCACGTCAGTGACACACCCCAGCTCCGGCCACTGGGGCCATCGCAGTGTTTGAGATGTCCTGGAAATAATGATGACATAACTATGCACTGCCGGGAACAAGTGCTGGACCACTCTGCAGCAAAGGCCACCGACACGTGGTTTTATTGCGACTGCATGCGCGTGCAGAAATCCCTGGTGGGAGGGGACATTCCTTCGGCGATGATTTCACGATGCAACGT
>JABMCL010000013.1:520000-525000 GCA_018857735.1 Alviniconcha marisindica | reverse complement strand
GTGCGCAACGATGATGCTGAACGTCACGTGCTGAGATCATTCTGTTTGCACGTGCACGCGCTGCATTACAGCTCATTAGCGAGACATTGTCCGAGCGCCGCGGAAGCGTAAAGCAGCTGATTGGGAGGGAATAACCTTGTGCCTAACGATATGTCAGCCCGACATCCGAGGACATTCAGCCCTACATCATCAATAACGCCAGGTATGGGCCGATCACCATAACTATTACTACGGATGGAGACCCAGTGCATGCGGCAGTCCTGCACTGCTGTGTACTATTGCTCATCCATCGGCTGGGACCGTAGTACAGTACACAGATTACGTCTAGCCGATACCGAAGAATCCAGCTCTTACTGACAAAATGTACTTTCACTGAACACAAAAAGTGCTCTTGAAACTGTTGGTTTGGTCCCAGTTACTCACTGACCATTGCACAAAGTTGTTCTTGTTGTTTTTCTTTTGTTTGTTCAGTGTTTGTTCTTACGATTTCCAGTTTAGGGAAACAAGAACGAACCTCGGCAGCACTGACTCTCATTTAGTCGGCATAGCCTGTGATGACAACAGCACCTGAACAGTGAATCCAATAGATAAAAAGAAGAAGAAAAGACAAAGAAAAACAAAAAACAACAACTAAAAAGCACTCCAACACGCATGCATTCAGTGCGTTGAAAGGACAGGTCTTTGGCCACATAAACAGCCCGTGCAGCTTCTCAGTGAAAACATTAGATGCAAGCGCGCTCCAGTGCAGCTCATGATGGGAAGCAGCAAGAGGGAAACATAGAGACGAGAGTTCGGGCGAGAAAACTCGCCCAGCTTTCACCTCAGCAAGATAACCCACTTCCAAATAGACGAGGTATTTTGGAAGTCAGGCAAAAAGTGCAGTGGAAGCCCCACCAACTTCTTTCCCGCGCACGGGTGCTTGTTCCGTTGATTACAGCCAAGCCCTAGCGCGGTGAGCGGTTTGTCGGTGAAGCACCCCCCCCCCCCCCCCCCCCCCCCCCCCCCCTTTCCGCTTTTCTCCCGCCAACAGCTCTCGGTTCACCAAGTGTAGCTTGTGCTCCTCTGTGTTGCCAGTTCTGGGTTAGCCTACCTGCAGAGCCGTGACGTCACAGCACGCCTTGTTGACAATGCCCACAAAACACAATGTGCAGCACGCAACACCTCGCCTAAAAACAACGAGAACTCGGTCACACTCACAATGATGAGAACCGGCGCACTGACACTGGGCAAAAATGTGGCCCACATGCAGGTCGATGCAAAACAGCGCACGCCGGCTCGACTGATTATTTCCCCGTCTCAGCCAACAATGCCCGCTGTTGTTCAGTGATAACAATCCCGCAAACGACTGCATCATCCTCGCAACAATCACGCTATTATCTGTACATTTGGCTGTCCTTGTTGCGGACTTACAATTCACCACAGAAATCAAAACCGCACGTACAGTGCACCACCACCACCCCCAATCATCCGGGCCGCCTGCAGCCAAGGACATCCTGTGTCAGTTTTAATGTGAAAACTAAAAGGGGAAGGGGCTTCGTGAACTGGCGGGAGAAATTTAGATTTAAATAGTCATGTGTTGCAAGACGTGATATCATAGTTCAGGAGCTGTGTGAGAGTCGAGGTGGCCGTCCTGGGCTGTCCGTCCTAACGAGCCTTCTGGTTTCCGTGGACGTAAAGCTATATTGAACCATGCTTCGGCATTGGTCTCAGCTTGTCCCTAATATGTCAACTGACATCTGAGGACATTAAGCAACACTACCTACCTAGACGTGATATGTCAAGCCGCTCGGCCAATAAAACTAGAGAGAATTCGAACTCGAACTCGAAACTTTAATACTCAAGGATAGTAGCGTTAGGTCCTTTTGGACACAAATAAACACGACAATACCACAAACAAATATTATAAGCACGATTAAGCAATTGATTAATGCAGTTTCATAGTTCTCTAAATGTGCATAAACATCAGAATTAAAATTATTTCAGTCATGGGCAACATGTATACAACACTCAAAAGAGACAGACAGACAGACAGACAGACAGAGACAGACAGACAGACAGGCAGACTGAGCGAGAGGAGGGCATCTCAATTCGGAAGCAGCCCGCCACTGAGGTAACGACTAAAACGAAGAATTCCAAAGATTGTGCAAATACCTCCCACTGCTATAGTTTTAGATCTGTTTCACAGTTAACTTCAAATACTGAACCCGTTGTTAACTGAGGCAGAACTTTACAATTTTGAAAGTGCAGGTGAATGCGCGCGCGCGCGCACACAACACACACACACACACACACACACACACACACACACACACACACGAGAGGCGGAGGAGGGGGGCGGGAGGGGGGGGGGGCGCAAAGGGGACGACGACAGAAGACGGTTGGTGCGGCGGTAACGGCCGGCTGGTGTAAGCAGACGGATCCACTGGTTCGACCGAATCCATTGAGTTGGCTCACCTTTCCCTTCACAGAGGTTTCGCGGACACTAACGACTCTGCCTTCCACTAAGCATTAAAACGAATGGGCTCGCATCGCTGTCCATCTGAATGCAGAATCTCTGTGGCAGCAACAATGTAGTGTACAGGTTCTGCCGCAGCCACGCATGCGTTGTCCGGCCCCGCTAGTTCCTCGAACTAAACTGAGACACGCTAGGTGTTGATGCGCTCAAAGGACACCAAAATCACATCGTACCATGTCAACGCGGTTGCATGGCGGTATACCTAGAAGGCTCTTCGTCGTGTGTGTGTGTGTGTGTGTGTGTGTGTGTGTGTGTGTGTGTGTGTGTGTGTGTGAGAGAGAGAGAGAGAGAGAGAGAGAGACAGACAGACAGACAGACAGACAGACAGACAGACAGACAGACAGACAGACAGACAGACAGAGAGAGACAGAGACAGTGACAGAGACAAACAGAAATACACAGAGACAGACAGACAGACTCACAAAGAGAGAGAGAGAGGGAGAGACAGACAGACAGAGTAATAGTAATGAACAGTAGTGTGCAAGTCGTTGAAACTTCAGAAGTAAATACGTTTCTCAGCAGAATTCTCACAATTCTTTTGAAAACTTGATGAATCTATTAAATAATAAACAATGTTGCTGCTTTGATCTTCTTTGCTTCGCAACTATGTCAATGATTTTGTGTTACAATCAAAGTGCCGCACTCCCTTTTGAGTCAAATAGGAAACATTTAAAACAAAGATGACAGCCAACGTTTTGGAAAAACAAAAAACAAAACAAACCTTTTGTGTGTTTCCACTTTCAATTAGCAACTTCAATCAGGATCCGTATTTTCTTAAACATACCTTCTAACGCAGTGTGCGGTGCAAGCAGCATGGCTGACACAGCGGTCGAGTAACTTCAAATTAAAAAAGAAGAAGAAATCAACGAGGTTTTATTGTCGATGGAAAGATCAAAGCTGGTCAGGGTCAGGAGTGACGGTTTTCAAAAGAAGTTCGACGACAATGTGTACATGGCCTCAGAGTAGCTGGGAAAACAATAATTAATATTGCACACAAATTGCTGGACACACACACACACACGCACGCACGCACGCACGCACGCGCGCGCACACGCAAGCACTTACGCACGCACACACATCACGGGAAGAGGAAAGACATTATTGTGGTGCTGGAGAAGAAATGGGGGGCGGGCGGGGGGGGGGGGGGGGGCGAATCGTCGGAGGACTGAAAAATGTGACAATTTGCAGATTAAGCTCGTTGAGTTGATCCTTGTGAGCCAAATCTGCATGCACGCGCACTCCACACAGAGGCGACCAGCATCGTATTTACCTGAAACGGAGTTTAAGTTTAGAACGCATTCCCTTTTTTTCTTTCTTTCTTTCTTTCTTTTTTTTATTTTTTTTATTGATGCTATTGGTGGTCTTTCGCTATCTCCATTTCAAGCACGCAAAATTCCCCGGCCACAGCCTCTCAGAAAACGTGTCGCCAGGACAGCGAGTGCGCTGCCCACTGACGTGGCTACACCCACGTGTTTGCATGATCTACCGGAAAGTCTCTCTCTCTGTCTCTCTCTTTCTTTCGATCCCCCCCCCCTCTCTCTCTCTCTCTCTCTTTCAATCCCCCCTAACTCTCTTCGCTTTTCGACCCCTCTCTCTCTCTCTCTCTCTTCTCTCTTTCTTCCTCCCTATCCCTCTCTCTTTCGATCCCCCTATCTCTCTTCTCTCTCTCTCTCTTTCGATCCCCGCTATCTCTCTCTCTCTCTCTCTCTCTCTCCCCCTATCTCTCTCTCTTTCTCCCCCTTCTCTCTCTCTTCTTTCGATCCCCCATATCTCTCTCTCTCTCTCTCTCTCTCTCTCTCTCTCTCTCTCTTCTCTCTCTCTCTCTCGATCCCCTATCTCTCTCTCTCTTTCGATCCCCGCTATCTCTCTCTCTCTCTTTCGATCCCCCCTATCTCTCTCTCTCACTCTCTCCCTCTCTCTCTCTCACATGCACAATCGGCATGGCCTGTTCCGTCGGTGAGTTAATTCCGCACACCGTAATGAAAACACGTTTTCTCCATAACTGCGGAAACTTACTTTTATTTGGAAAAGGCAGTGCACGCACGAATTGTTTTTAATTACATATAATTTTTCGTGAGACTGTTTTTGTTTTTTGAGAATTTATAGCAAATCATCTTTCGGAAAAATGGACGTTCTGTGAAAAATATGCAGTCCTGTAAATTCTCAGGAAACTCAGCAGAAGGACGCAAAATCGTTGCAACAACGGTAAAAATTTACATAACCGGAAATCATTACTTGAAAGCCGATTCAAACCGTTGAATTCTCAGGAAACTCAACAGAATGAAGCCAAAATCGTTGCAACAACAGTAAAATTTTACATAACTGGAAATCTTTACTAGAAGGCCGATTGAAACCGTGCGGTCTGATGTTGCCTGCCCATTTTTAAGGAAACGAATGCACGTTACGAGAGACCGCTGAAAGAAATACCCATGTGCATCTCAAGGAAGAAATGTCGGCGCACAATCGATATGATTGAAATAAAACT
>JABMCL010000013.1:510000-517500 GCA_018857735.1 Alviniconcha marisindica | reverse complement strand
TCAATACCTAAGTACATGAATGTAACACATTGCGAAGACGAAAGACACTGTCATTTCATATTTAGCGGAAAAGGCTGATCAATGGTTATCTTCTAACTAAACATGAAAAAAAAATCAGAAGTGGAGCTGTTTAAACAAAGAGAAAAAAAAGGAGGGACCAACGATGATGTTTTCGACGAAATGCAAGCATGTGAATGCCCTTTCAAACTGTCTTAATATCTTTAAAGTATTTAATTCTTCAGTGGAAAAAACAGAAAAAAAGAAAAACAAAAAAAAAGGTTGCGATGAAGCTGTTGTCGGAATAAGTTGGCAATTTTTAAACAGCCATCGAAAAAAAGCTTTTTGTTGTTGATGTAGTTGTTACTGTTTGTTTTTGTTTTCTACACGTCGGTGGTTACCCACGGCCCGACTCCCACATTTTTTCACTTTTGTTCTTTTTTCTTTTTTCTTTTTTTTTTGGGGGGGGGGGGGGGGGGGGGAGTTTTGTTGACCATTTATTTATTAAGTAGTTGTAACAAACAAACAAAAGATTTTGGGAAAAATGGAGTGGATTTAAAAGTTTATGATTTGTCTTTTACACACGGAAATGACGCTACATTATCTTCCACCGAAAATGTCGGACTGCTGAACGTATCGCGCCGTAAAACTTCGTGGACATGTGCCAGACGCCTCAGATTGTTACAGTTTACACTGTCAACAATCTTAGCACATTCACTTCCTAACTTCTTGATTCTAATCTTATGAGCCAAGACAAAGGTTAAACTGGGACACATTAAATTTCTTTTGGTTATTTACAAATATACAGCAGCAAAGTGGAAACAACGAAACAAGCACACACACATACCTAATCAAGCAGATCGATCAATAACAAATTTGCGTGCGTGCGTGCGTGCGTGCGTGCGTGCGTGCGTGCGTGCGTGCGTGCGTGTGTGTGTGTGTGTGTGTGCGTGTTTCTTCGGTTCTATTTCTCGATTATATTATTATACGGCCATAAACTATATATATATATAACCTGATCTATCTACGACACTGATTCGTTCGGCTATACCCATTCATTTACCCATAACTTCCATTAATTAATTCCTATGATTTTCCTGCCGATGAAACTCCGCAAAGTATTAGAGCAACGATGCGGTTCCAGACACGATGATCGAAGCTGCAACACGTAATAGTCAAACACAACTGCGTGGCATTCAGTGAGTGTATGAGGCCTTAATTAAGGGCAACTGTACCCCGACTTCTGTATGACACTTAACTGAATGTAATTCGAATACTAGCTATTTAAAAAATAAAAACCTCTAAGGTAGACGTACGATCGAATGTTCGAACTTTCGCCCACTCTGGTTAATTCTTCAGTTATAGCCTTCACTCGTTGTGCGATTTGTTTCATTTCGTGCTGTTTGTTTCGTGGCGCATGCCTCTGGCGGCGACAACAGCTGCTGGTCAGTCACAGAACTCTGGTCAGCGAAAGCAGTCACGCAGTCCGCCGATGCAAACGGCTTTCCGGTAAATTACGACCATATTTTTTCTTCTCTGTCTGTCTGTCTGTCTGTCTGTCTGTCTCTCTCTCTCTGTCTCTGTCTCTGTCTCTCTCTCTCTCTCTCTCTCTCTCTCTCAATATTACATAATTATACACATGGTCTGATGCAGACATACAGCTGCAAGCAATCTGCAGGCATGCGATAAAATTATCGACTGCCATAAAATTCGCTGGCTTTTCTTCTTATTTTTTAAATTTTTATTGATCCGATCACATTCACCGCATGCATGATCGCTGAACTTGATAATGATCCCATCTTTACAGTCCACAAAATTCAGCCCGCCCCAGCCTCCCCACTCTCTGTCTCGTGCGCGCGCGCGCGTGTGTGGTTGTAGCCCACCCCCCCCCCCCCCCCCCCCTTCTCTCTCTTCTCTTCGACAACCCCCTGTTCTCTATGCATTTTTATACCCTTGGAAACTTCGGCCGATTTTTGTTTTTGTTTTTTGCATAAATCATATCACATTATCTACAGTCCATATTAAACATATAAAAATCATCTGCAGTCCAAACTGGGCATTAGTAATGTAGACATGTACCCACGCTTTTATGTTGGTTTAAGCAAAGTTTATTTACATTCATGAAAATACGGAAAATCTAAATCACAAGCATAATTTACTAAATTGATTTCTCAACAACGGGTATGTTTATGTTAAACAACATGAAAATGGCAATAACAAAACATCAGTCAGAGAGAGAGAGAGAGAGAATGCTCTTATGCCAGTAACTATTTAGCTGAGTTTGTCATCCCATGGCAAAACGACCAGATTAAGCAATGAAGTCTAGGACAGCTTTAAATATTAATGAGTTCATATTGTTTGCAGGAGGGTAGTATTATTTAGCAAATTTGCAGGGAGTTTGAATATGGTGTTTTGACGTACCAAGCAGTATGTAGTGTTCAGATGTTTCTTTTCTTTCTCCACAATCACAAGAACTATTTGTTGTTAATTGTCTGTTTAATAGGTCATAATTCAAGTCGCTCATGCCAAGACGGAGTTTGCAATGTATTATCTGTGTTTTTCTACTACCGTTGTAAAAGAAAGGCGGAAGATTTGTGTCATTTTTGGAGAGAAGCTTTCGTGTTCATCCCCTGTATCCCATGCCTTTCTTTTTCTTTTTCACTTCTTCTTGCTGTTGTCTCTTGTGTGTATGTGTGGAGAGACAGACAGAGAGAGAGAGAATGATTTCTGCATTAAGACGGACAGCGGGGAATCGAACCTACGTCGACCGTTTACCTGCCTGCCCTGCAAACCGTTCGTAACTATATACAAGCTAAATCTATATGCAAATGGTTCGTAACAATATTAGCCGCTCTAACAATCGGGCACACCATCGATCGCCTGGAGGAGAGAGGCCTGCTTAGAAAGAGGAAGTGCTCGACGATATTCCTTAAAGGGCGAAAAAGGACCATCGTCAATCACATGGACACTGCAACAGTTTCAAAGGCAATGTTGCGGAAACCTCTGAGAGACGAGACGGACCGCAAATGGAATTTTCCGGGTGTACAGGTACCACCTTGAACTGAACAGAACAAGGTGTTTTTGATTTGATTTGGCTCGCCCCTAATAGTCCTTATGGTTTCTGTGGACGTAAAGCAAAAGAGCTCAGAAGCGGTGTGAAAGTCGAGGTGGCTGTCCTGGGCTCCCCGTCCCTAATAAGCCTACGGTTTCTGTGGACGTAAAGCAACACTGAACTGAACTGTAAAGCAACACTGAATCTGAACTCGCTGAAGAGCTCACTGGGAGCTGTGTGAAAGTCGAGGTGGCCGTTCCTGGTCTCACCGTCTCTAATAGCCCCCATGGTTCTGTGGACGCAAAGCAACACTGAACTTGAACTCGCTGAAGAGCTCAGGAGCTGTTGTGTGAAAGACAAGGTGGCCGCTCCTGAGCTTCCCGTTTCTAATAGTCCTCATGGTCTCTGAGGGCGTAAAGCAACATTAAACTTGAACTCGCTGAAGAGCTCAGGAGCCGTGTGTGAAAATCGAGGTGGCCAACCTGGTCTCCCCGTTTCTAATAGTCCTCATGGTCTCTGAGGGAGTAACGCAACATTGAACTTGACCATTCGCGGCCTACCTAGCCTACTGTTCGAACGCCGCGGGACGTAAAGGACAAGCTTAGGCCAGTCTGTGGCGAGCCAGTCACTGACGGACACAGCAGCGGACGTGGCAGGCAAACAACGCCACCACTGGGCTGAGAACGTCGACGTCAGTGTTTCCGGCAACTCCCGGCAACGATGCAGTACGGTCATCGAAAGTGAAGGGCAGAAAAGATCACCACATGAATTCCGCATGAGCAAAAGGAGAAACTCTCTCAGGCAAAATACCTGTCCAACTTCAAACGGTTTGTATAGGAGAGGAAAAAGTATGTGGTGGATTGTGACTGAAGAGATGGATGGGGTAGTAGCAGCCCGCGGCGGCGGGCGGGTGCGGCACGCGTGGGGCTGGAAGCGGAGGACTAGAGGCCTGTGATGCAGGGCGAGGGGAATGCGCTGCCAACGCTGGCACCAATTACCGCGCGCTTCCCCTTCCCGGCGTTGCACGTGCAACACATCTCGCGCACATTCCGCCCGGAACTCAAGCGCTGCTCAAACAACACACACACACACACACACACACACACACACACACACACACACACACACACACACTCTCTCTCTCCCCTCTCCACACACACACACACACACACACACACACACACACACACACACACACACACACACACACACACACACACACCTGCCACACACTACACCATCACACACACACACACACACACACACACACACACACACACACACACACAACACACACACACACCACCTCACACACACTCACACACACACACACACCACACACCCCACACACACACACACACACCACACACACACACACACACACAACCCCACACACACCACACCACCACACGAACACAAAGACAGACAGACAGAGACTGAGAGAGAGAAAGAAAGAAAGACAGACAGACAGACAGACAGACACTGAGACAGACAGACACTGAGACAGACAGAGACAGCGACAGATAGAGAAGAAGAAGTGAAGGAACACTGCCACCAACGGACCGACAGGTAGGTGTAGACTGACACGTCACAGAGTGGGGCCGGAGTGGGGCCGGGGGTATTCACCGCCATGATGCCCATCACCACTGTCGTTGCCAGCCGTGGGAAGTAAGTACTGTATAATTACAGACTCCCGGCCAATCAGAGGCAATCAGCACAAACCCATGACTGAGTTCTCCTCGGTCAGTCTCAGCTCTGTGTCAGCGCCAGGAAGGTCGCAAGTTCAACACACCCTCTTCGGGTAATACTGAGTAGCAGCAGCAGTAACTTGTTCTTTTACGCCCAGTCAACCAGTACGGTTATATCAGGGCGAACCTCTGAGTACAGTGTTGTGAGCCGTTTGGCCCAGCGGTAAGCAGAAGGGCCTCGGCCCGATTCCGCTTCGGCTCTCCCTTCTCTTCAAAAAGGTTGTGGTTTGTGGACACTGTCTTGTGACTTTGTCCATCACTTCCTACTGAAACATTAAAATGGCTCTCGTCGCTGCCCATCTTAATGCAGAAGTCATTCTGGTGGTGGCAGTGTAGCGATAGGTATATAATCTCCCTCTTCCCCCACCTCCATTCACCCGTCCCTGATAAGCCTTATGGTTTCTGTGGACGTAAAGCACCACGATAGAAGAGGGTACAGTGCGGCTGTTGTCCGCATCGACTATCTTCATTTTACAATGTATTTCATCATGAACTCTCACTGGTCACTGGAGGCTAAATCCACCAGCACAGGCCTGGTGAGTTGAAGCAACTCATGCAACTGAGTTCGGGCAGAATACACCTTTCCCCCCTCCTTATCACCGCGTTCAACTAGTGAAACTGAGCGGACTGACCTCACTTGCACTTCGACTTAATCAACCTGCGGTCAGTGTAGGTAGGTAACCCTCAAGAAGAAAAGCACATGGATAACACCACTTGCTTATCTGAACAACTGACTCACGTGGTTACTCAATGTAGCGATTGTGATGCCGCAGCATTTTGATCAGCATGCAGGCTGTGTGTGACCTCAAGCACAGGTGCGAGGGTGCGGGGAGTGGGGGGGGGGGGATGATGACGTGTATGTGGGTGAGGGAGGGAGATGGGGGAGGGGGGGGGGGTAATACCCGCGACGTTACCGTCATCCAGTAACCTGCCTCGTTCTCTGCGGTCTCGCTAGTCCCTCTCTCAAGCCTCTCTCCCCTCGCCCTTTGATCACAAGAGCGTGTTGGACAACTCCGCAAACTCCTCCACAGAGCTAAACTGCTTTGCCATCAATCCTAACTCCACCCCCTCCACTCTTCCCAGCGCATGCGGTGCTTGCTGTTAGTCGAGGTGAGGCCGACATAAACATACAGGCAGGTACAGGTAGCTAATGGAACAGAAGATCGCGGTTGCCGTGCGTACAGCGCACGCAGAGCGCTGAGGCGAGCCGCAGGCAGTACCTGAGACGAGATGAAGAACACAGCTGCCACCTATCAACCGACACAGATCTCTTTTAACTCGCCGTCCCTCGCCGACACAGCGACCTTTCGCGCAGGCAAACTAGGCCTACACACGCCGCACAGTCAGAAACAACGAGGAAAGAAAACAAGCTCCATACGGACAATGCGTGTTTCTGAACTAAAAGTAATCAGCCAGATCTCACCCCTACCCCAACCAACACACTCCTTCCATTTCCCCCTCAACTCACACTGCAGCAAGCGCGGTAAGTTTTCCGACGCAATACTCTCTCTCTCTCTCTCTCTCTCTCTCTCTCCTCTCTCTCTCTCTCTCTCTCTCTTATATATTATATATATATATATAGAAGAGGAGAGAGAGAGAGAGAGAGAGAGAGAGAGAGAGAGAGAGAGAGAGAGAGAGAGAGAGCCGCGCTCCATTAAAAAAAATCAGCATTCACGCCAAATGTTCGGGATCTTCCGCTCAAGTACAATTCGTTGGCCCACACCGACAGGGATGAAGTTTATTGTTTCAAGAACTGTGAACTTTGAAATGTACTGGGTTGGTGCAAACAAAAACAAACTCTCGCCCGGACCAGTAAGACCACAAGGTTTTCTTTTTCTTTCATCAAGTCATTAGGTGCAAAACCTAGGCTGCTTGACCCTAAAAAATCAAATTTATTTTAGTTGCAGACGGTGCTCGGGAACAAAGGAGGGAGGAGGAGGTCACACTGTATCACTTGCGAAAGCGACGCAGTCATATTCTTCCTACATGCTGTTCTTAACCCCTTCACTGCCATGGTGTCATTTGAAAACGACCCATAAAAGTGCAAAATTTGAAACCCTTAAGCCTTTTTGTTTTTGTTTTTCGCACTTGCATGTGAAAGGATCTCCATCAAAACGCATAGAATTGAAAATAGATGTTACTGGACCGGAAAATATACTGTTTGCAGGCTCGTCCGTGCATCATTCAGCCCGGAAATTTTACAGGCGGGGACAGTGAAAGGGTTAAGATAGTTTCGCCCACTTGGCAAAGATGCCTTCGGTCACTTCGGCTCTTCGTGTGTATAATTACACGAAAACAGCGGGCTATTCGCGCCCTAATCTTCGCCTGGCGATTTGCCGCAAAGCACATTCCTTCTTTAGTGTTTCTATTCTTGCAGCCGTGCTCAGACGGGTCCCACACCATCCGCTGATGCTCCAACTGGGCCATAAAAACACATGGGAGTTAATTAACGACCGAAAGACGTAACACAAATACAACAACAAAGACCTCCGGAGGTAACTCTCATCTGGCATGCGTGTAAATACAGGGTACATAAACACCACCAGAGGTACATCCTCTAAACAAAGTTACAGAATTTTTTTTATTTAAAGTTCAATCTCTTTGTCCTCAGTGGTGGCAGTTTTTTCTTCCCACTGTCCGCAGGTCGAGACGCCTGCCAGTAAACAAAGGCCAAGACCCGGTCACAGTTGATAAACTGACCAG
>JABMCL010000013.1:475000-505000 GCA_018857735.1 Alviniconcha marisindica | reverse complement strand
GCTTACATGGTTCTTGGCTGCTTCCAAACTGTTGCCCATCTTTTCAGCGGCATTTTCTTCAGGTGATTTTCCTTGTGTTTCTGGGGTCGTCAGCTTGCTCGTTAATCTCAGCGTCTTCAAAATCAAAACAGGTAACAGGCGTGTTGACGTTGTTAAACAACATTTCTTTGTCAGGACTCTGATCTTCTTTACGGTGTGTTAGTCAGTGCCCCGTGGATTGGATGTGCTGACAGTTGTGTCACAGGTGTGTGTTGATTTATCAGCTTGTCAAAACTGGCGGTATTGGCAAAAATAAATTGGAGTCAGAACCAGTGTCAATGTTTTCATCCCTTTCTGAATCTCTTCCAGCGACGACTGTTTTTTCTGTTGACTTTCCTGGGTCCTTGTCTTGTCCCATCACCGCTGGCTCTGGGGTCTGCGCGGCATGTGGGAATACTGGGTGCTGGCAATGCTGTCACGCTGCTGTGAGAATACTGGGTGCTGGCAGTGCTGTCACGCTGCTGTGGGAATACCGGGTGCTGGCAGTGCTGTCACGCTGCTGTGGGAATACCGGGTGCTGGCAGTGCTGTCACGCTGCTGTGGGAATACTGGGTGCTGGCAGTGCTGTCACGCTGCTGTGGGAATACTGGGTGCTGACAGTACTGTCACGCTGCTGTGGGAATACTGTGTGCTGGTAGTGCTGTCACGCTGCCGGCTGTGGGAATACTGGATGCGGGCAGTGCTGTCACGCTTCTGTGGGAATACTGGGTGCTGGCAGTGCTGTCACGCTGCTGTGGGAATACTGGGTGCTGGCAAAGCTGTCACGCTGCTGTGGTAATACTGGTTGCTGGCAGTGCTGTCACGTTGCCGGCTGTGGGAATACTGGGTGCTGGCAGTGCTGTCACGCTGCTGTGGGAATGCTGGGTGCTAGCAGTGCTGTCACGCTACTGTGGGAATAGCCTAGTGTGTGCTGGCAGTGCTGTCACGCTGTAGCTTACTAGTGGTACCAGGTGTGGGGACTAAATGCTGTCGATCCGATGACCACGACAACGTCTCGGTTTTCTTCTGTAATTTTCTAGAACACGAGTCGCTTCTCGTTGAGCAGGGCAATTGGCAAGTTAGTGCTTGATTTTCGGCATTTTCAGGCAAAAGTTGCAGAGAACAAAATGTACTTGCCCATGACCTGCCCAGCTGTGACAGCCTTCTCTCTCTCTCTCTCTCTCTCTCTCTCTCTCTCTCTCTCTCTCTCTCTCTCTCTCTCTCTCTCTCTCAGCAGGCATCACAGCAAACCGGGCAGGACTTGACAAAGTCCAAATGGGCGATATTTGGAATAAAGAGTTTTAAAACCAGGACACTGTTTTACTCTCTCTCTCCCTCCCACCCATCCACCCCCCCCCCCCTTCTCTCTCTCCCTCTCCCTCTCTAAGGAATATCGATCATGTAAATACATACTCGTATTTCATAATGCACACGTAGCAAGCGTTGTCAAGTGGACGCAATATCAGAAACAAAACAACAAAAACAACTGTAGTGATCTGTGATTAGCAGACTGGCGGCGGTGATAATGTTGCAAGTCTGAAAGCAGAATGCCCCGTTGCCTGCACTATGAGTTGTCGTGGTATGACCAGCAGCAACCCTTAACCTACAGCATGGCAAACGGAACCTCGTATCGCATGTAAAAAAAGAAAGAAAGAAAAAAAAAGAAAAAAAAGCGACGGTCACCGACCCCACGGCCACCAAACGATACTGCTCGTGACACATTGTCACACGCCGCTGAAGGCGAATGGCTCACCGGTCCGAACAACGACAACAACCGTGTAAATTTATACAGCCGCATGCTGAGTAAATACCTGCCCTCAAAAATGATTAATTTTTTTCTCTCTCTCGATTGGAGGTAGCACTAAACATTTTAAAAATGGGCTTTCTAAGGCAAACGTCGGTAAAAATAAAATAAAATCGCCAGCCGCAAACCAGCCACACAAACAGAGGTTACACGTTGCGTGCAAAGCCCGTTTTCCTCTCCTGTGGTCATGTTTTTTGTCTGAACACGCCAGTGCTTCAAGCTACATCTGCAGCCCGCGTTTACATTTTTACGCGACATTAACAAAAATGGCATGCATAAAAATAAAATGAAATACAAACGGCTCGCAGCAGCAAGCAAGCACTGCATGCGACTTCAATTCGTTTAGCCCGAGCCCGGTCCTAACTCTCGGCTGTGTTGATGCACGTCAAGTGGTTTGACTACGGCGTTGCTGCTGCAGCGGCGGCACAGCGTGTAGGAGCAGCTCCTCAGGCCGAGCCAACATGGCTCGTCGCCAACAACAACACAGCTCCAGCCCCTCAACAATCGCATCCACGTTTTTAGGGCCCCAGGCGGTGCAACAACCACCGCCGAGGCAGAATTCACCATTCAACGCTGCCGTCTGCTACATACGTGACTTGTGCGCTGCTATTGTAACTGCGGGCCTGAGGGCTACGAATTCCCGTGCGCCAAAGAAGGTGGTGTAGGCCTGTGTATAGCTTTGGTCCGGCCGATGTTGCTTTCAATCTCTGCAAGTCTGCGACTGCATAGCTGGGATTTCTCTTCTAGCTTCTCCGGCTTTTGCTCTGTGAAATATACTTGATATCGCTGAAGTCGAGTGAAAAAGCAACAAAAATCGACAAGTAAGCTGCAACTAAACAGACTATGCAGGCAGGCAGTGAACTGATAATGATACAAATCATCGTGAATGTATGGAATAGACGGTGTATATCAAGTCTTGAACGTCTGTTTGCGCGGAACAACACTGACTTGGACATAATATTACCGTCCAGGGGAACTGCTAACAACGGGAAGGTCCGCGTCAAAACAATCTCTGGTCTTCCTACGATACTTCAACCATATCCTGTTAATTACACGCTAAACATGAAATAAGCGCCGCCACGCACGACAAATTTACCGGCCAGTTTAAACAGTTTCTCGGTAGCCTGTCGTCTCCGACAGAGCAGAGACAACAAACCTGGGACCAGTTACACATCTGCGGAGGTCACGTGCTGCGGGTCAGCGATGACCTAAGCCCGAAGGCCCCCTTTACCACACCGACAGGGAATCAGTTTGGGCAGAGAGACTAGTTGACTGTCACAGGATTTCTCGACTGACAACGCCGTTATATGTATGAATGTGTATGACCAATGTTCCTCGCTATTACACCATTCCCATATTGTTCTACGATGTTTAATAAGCCAAACGGCGTATGAATTTCCATAAACATCTCAACTAGAAAAAGACTATGGAAACTTGTAATGCACGTGTCGGAGAACAACCGTTTTTAATGGTATGCGTTAGTAAAAAACTGAAAACTTACAATGAACGTATCGGTGGACGACCGCTTTTAACGGTCTGCACAAACTCAAGGACAGTTGTGTAAATTCCCTGAAATGAGCCCAGGTCGATCACCTCCGCCAGCGCACGACTGAAGTGACTGACCGATTCAGCGGATTTGCTCACGGCAGACGATGGGTGGTCTGCGACCCGCTGTCTGACTATCGATTCCTCACCTCGCCACAATGGGTAGGTCAGTAGAACTCGCAACAAACGCTAGGGCCTGTCGCGCTGACTGGCACGCCAGCTAAAAGCCGCCTCTCCTGTCGCTACCAGCCAGCCCTTCATCAACCCGATCCCCGCATCCCCAGACTCAAAGGCTTTCAAATGGCTGTGAAATGTTCCTCAAATGGCAAACGGCCACCAGGGGCTGCCGGCGCGGCGCACAATGGTCACGCCGCTAGCTGCTGCACTGCCGTTGGCCGGAACCCGACGGCGGAAGTCGTGGGCCGGTGAGGAGTAGAGGAGGCGGTTCAGTCGACAGTGTGGGCGGTCTGTGTGTGTGTGTGTGTGTGTGTGTGTGTGTGTGTGTGTGTGTGTGTGTGTGTGTGTGTGTGTGCTAGTTAACTGTTTTTCACGTATTTCGAACAGTGGTAACTTTTTCTCAAGTTGATATCATTTATAATATGATTCAGAACTATTCGATCACACACACACACACACACACACACACACACACACACACACACACACACACACACACACACACACGCTCACACGCGCACGCAACAACACACACTTAGCAAAGATGCGAGACTCGCTGGCTGAATCCCGCAGGGCCGAAGCAAGGGCAGGAAAAGCAGTCAACTGAACTGTGTGCGTGACATGCACACTGCCCAGCTTTCGACCATTTTCAGCCTCCCTAACTTATCCATCTGGATGGATCACCTGGACCCAATCCAATCCAATATAAATGTGCATGCAGCACAGCTGTGATGCCGTGATACCTTTTTTTTCTGCAGCTGTTCCAGGCTGACGTGTACGCGTACGCTCCGCCCTACATAACTTGCGCGCACACACAACCATCACCACCACCCCAAAAAATTATTCAGTTCTGGGAAACAAATAACCATTCCGACAACTGTGGGCGCGTGTAGCTGTGTACGATCACTCTTCTTAACTAGCAGGCAGAGCGAAGTTCTTCATCAAAACCAGACCACTGCGATGCTGAAGATTGTAATGCTTTCCGCACGTGCAGCGTGCGCGACACACGCCGGGGCGCGCGGCGGGTGCCTGTGCAGGCCCTGATAATGGTGACATCCAACGCAGCGCGCGCCAGGAGGCCGGGGGCTCGGGTTACTCCTCCCGAGGGGCTACACCGCGGAGTAAGCGTGCTCTGTTTTTACTCAGTGCACTAATGCGTGAAACGAGGATTTCAAAAAACATTTTTATTATCACGGGGCGTGGAGAGGGGCGGGGGAGGGGTGGGGGCAGGGGCGCTACAGCTCGAAAAGAAGGGATTGCATGCTGGAGATCTTACACACAGAGAACAACATTCTTCCAGACTTATATATATATATATATATATATATATATATAATGTGTGTGTGTAGGTGTGTGTGTGTGTGTAGGTGTGTGTGTAGGTGTGTGTGTGTGTGTGTAGGTGTGTGTGTGTGTGTTATCACGTTCCTTCTCACTGGTAATTTTTCCCCATTACACTTCCCGTAAAACGGGAGTTAACCAGAGTGACCACCGGTTATCAGCAGACATATACTGCACGGACCCTTTGTGTGGAGATAATAAGATGATTGCATTTTCCTTCGGCTGAAGCAACAAACCGACGTCCCCCGTGTTTTTCAACACGTGCAAAAAGATCACACACGCACGTTAACATTCTCTAGTCCACGTCAGAGTTCGGTGGATTACGGAACCACTCAAACAACCTTTACGATTTTTACTTCCGAGAACAAATACAAACCGTCATAAAGCCTCGTTTTTACCCTCGGCTCTGTCAGTTTTTAATGAAAATTATACCAGTCATTAACTGAGTGTGCGCATGCGTCAAGACGTCTGTTGAGGATAACTTTCTAAGGGAGGGCTGAGAGTTTTGACGTTTTGGTTTGACAGAGAAAGCATGATTCCAGGAAATTTTGGGTTTGCTATTAGTGTATGCAAATTGAGAGAAAGGGGGTGTATGTCTAAGAGTGTGTATGTGCGTGTGTTTAATGACTTAGAATTATTGAGATATGTTCTTCGTTGTGCGATCGAACGACAGCTTTAATTTCCCGCAGGGATAAATAAAGTATATTGTTACTGTTAACCCGGATGTGCACAAAAAGCATGTGAAGCGCAGTGAGCGCTCGTCAGCGGAGAACAGCGCTATCAAAATGCGATCAATAAATAAAGAAGAAGAATTTCTTCTTTTTTGGACGGCTGGGGTGCGAGGAGAGTTTTGCCGCAATAAGCATACTTTTGTCGCGACATGCTGCTATGTCCACTGGACTACGCTGCCCTCAATTCGGAATGAATGCAAGAGATCGCGAGTCCTTCAAATAACCGTTCGCTCCACCACCGCTTGAACACTTCACCTGTGCCTGTCACATGAAATTTAGTAGACAGTAAAACACACTCTGCAGGGGCGTTGCGACTTTGTCGTTGCGGTTAGTGTGCCAGCACAACACGTTCAGACGGGTGTCTACCTGCATTAGCTCCGTTCCTTCAGACGTCCTAAATTGCATTCTATTGGTAACTGGCTCAGGTGCGAAGCCTCTTGTTTGGGTTCTCTGCCAGAAATCAGAGGCTTACTGAGGTGATTTTGCACGTGCAATTTGTTTTAGTTTTTTTCTTCTTCTGTTTTTCTTGTGTGTTCCCCCCCCCCCTCCCCCTCCCCCCCTTCTGAATATACATAAATACACATATGGACTACATGTGTAAAGTCCACCGCAGTTCAGACAGCTATATTTAGTGAATAATGACCTTTCTGCATTAATAATGATAACAATAGACTAGGGGTCATTTCTCAGTATAGCCCGGTATCTCACCGACAAGGGTGATCACACCGCACTTTACAAGAGCAACAAAAATGAATACGTTAAACCTCAAAAATAATATACAAACATAAATAAAAACTGTATTCTAAACGTTTCATACGTTTCTGCTGCCGGAGGTAATAATGACGGCTATTTCAGTGTAGCGCTACAGCTGTGACGGGACTCACATATATGATAGCGCCGCCCAGGCCGGATATAATAATAACGATCAAAGATACAGGTATACACTGACACGCAGGAAGAACTCAATTTTCTTTTTGCTGTGATGCTTTTTCGTTTTGTTTGTTTGTTTTTTGGTGCGGTTTACATACGTTGGATGTACTTTTATACGTATATTACATAGTCCACACACACACACACACACACACACACACACACACACACACACACGCACATACACACATACGCACACACACGCGCACACACACACACACACACACACACACACACACACACACACACACACACACACACACACACACATTTCAAGAAACAAACGCAAAGAACAAAGCTAAATATATATAAAAGAAGAAGGAAAAGAAAAGAGCATGTCAATCTTTATCGCAGGTACTTGACGCAAACGTTATGACACTTACATGACTCAAGAATTTTATACTGGCCACGTAAAATCACAAGAAAAGTGTCAAGGAATATGCGCGCACTAACAGCTAGTGCACTGATGCTAAAGACACATACTCATTACACACCATGAATCGAAAGCATCATTATTGCTTTTGCACTTTTCCTATTGCAATTTACTTATTTCTGCCATGCACACGTTGAAAAGACGTTAGTGCTCAGCGTATAGAAAAGGGGGTGGGCGTGGCGGGGGTGGAGGTGTGGAGGGGGGTGCACTTGTGGAAGATAATATACAATGCACGGTATTTCCCTCAAAAACAATGCACGGTATCTCCCTCAAAAACATACTACTAATGAATTAAATATCAAAGACACGAGTACACGTTGTCGGGCACTGACAGTCGACAACGAGTTGTAAAGTCGCGTGTTTCTGAGGACGAGATATGTATGGGCACCCTTCTTTTGCGTGCTTGACTCGAGAGTTTATAAAACACGGTCATGACACGAAAAGGTTTCGGAGAAACCGGAACGCAATGGTGCATGTACGGGGCTTTTCGATGCCGGGAGAGGAAAGAATAAGTGGCTCTGCCATAATACACGAGTGGCAAAAGACGCGTGAAAAGATAATAAATATTTCAGCCCCGAGCCGGTTACGACGAGCAAACAGCGCGGCAAGCTATTGATCGACCCGTGTGCCGGTGCGGCCTTGATGTCTTCAGCTCCGTCTCGGTGCGGATAGACTTCAGTTCCAAGGCTACCCTACACGCACTATCAACATTGCACATCATTTTCTGCTCATGATAACTCATCGGCTCGTCAAACCGCCCTCTCATTCATGCAACAAAGACTGAATGGCTTTAACGCAACAAAAGGCGAACATCACAGGAACAGATAACGGAGCTGCGTGTCCAAGAGGATTTGCAACCATATGGTGATGTGCTTGCAAAGTCGGAAACACGCTACTTCAGCTGAAAAACATGCAACTACGCACAGCCCTGAAACAGCTCGATAAATCTCTCTCTCTCTCTCTCTCTCTCTCTCTCTCTCCTCTCTCTCTCTCTCTCTCTCACACACACACACACACACACACACACACACACACACACACACAACACACACACACACACACGCACTCACGCACGCACGCACGCACCCTTACGTGCACAAGTGCATTAACTAATAACATTCGACCATGTGTTGAAAGCATGCGTCTTATTAGCAAACAAGACAGTCAAACAGACACAGAGATAGACAAAACACACACACACACACACACACACACACACACACACACACACACACACACACACACACACACACACACACACACGTACACATGCAATACAAAACTATATAAAAAAAAAAAAATGACATGGCAATGATGCACACAAAAACATCACATCAGGTTTTTTGTGCAACACATTTTTTAACGCTGAAACTTTGGTAGCCCAACAAATAACAAGCAAGTATACAAGTTCACAGCTGTGTCTGGATGAATTGATTCTATCTTTCTCCACACAGTCATGGCAATGCTAATATGACCTTGTTCGTGCGGCACAAAAGAATGTTGGTGATGAACTGAAATGCTATGCCCACAGGAAGGGCAAGCCCACGCATATTTTATGAAGTATTTCATGGGAACTTGTGAAGAGACGTTTTCAATTACATGGCCATCAACAAAAAAAAATAATAATCTAAAAAGCTACGGGTCAGCGGTATTACATCGCAACCTCCGATAAAAGACCACCCCAAAAGCAACCCAAAACGGCCTTCAGTAAAAGAGGGGTGGCAGCTGGTGAGAGGCTCATTCACATCGAACTGAAAGGCAGTTTTGAAACTTTTGGTCTTGAAAAAGGAGCGGATGTTAACGATGGTGATCTGTCATCTGTACTAACCTGTTGCAAATTTTCGGGTTTGCCGTAATGGTGGTAATCGCACTCATAAGCACAACTGATAGCTTGGTTACACCATCGTGTTTTCACATCCATTCTCTTGGTCTGTGTGTGTGTGTGTGTGTGTGTGTGTGTGTGTGTGTGTGTGTGTGTGTGTGTGTGTGTGTCTGTCTGTCTGTCTGTCTGTCTGTCTGTCTGTCTGTCTGCTCTCTCTCTCTCTCTGTTGTCGGAAATTAAAGCATTAAGTTCCCTTTCTTTTATAGAACTATTTGATTACAAGCTAGCAGAGGGAAACAAAAGCAGAAAATCTACATATGACTGGAAGAAACAATAGGCTAACCAATATCTGATTTTACTGCAACTGAAAGGATCGTCACACTGCAGTGAAAGACGACAGTGTCAGTGTCCGAGTAAATAACACAGCAGAGAAAGCGGGGCTCGTGCAACCCGCTATCTCGGTCCGAACCTACTGCCAGTGACTATCTAAACCAATCCATCTTGTTCCGCCCAAATAGCCGCTCCAATCACGTTACGTGGATGGTCCAAACACCGGTAAGACGAGGCCGTGCGCTCTAAACCCTCGCCAATCAGGGTGTGTACGGTGGGAGACAAACCTTATCGGCAGTGAACGCGGGGCTAATATTGCCTGCCTTCCACTTTATCAATTGATTAAAGTGGGCTGAGCCGTGGTTTTCACAAGCAGGAGCAACCCGCTATCAGCCCGAAGCCCCGGCCGTCTGATGTTGTTACTGGAGTAAATGGAAATGAACCTCATCCAGGAATTACGAGGCAGTCACCGACCGTGCTTCCTTGTTTTGTTCCACAGTGTGACGTAAGAGAGCAACACTTTCCCACAGTGAGTCGCCGAACCAGCCAAGAATGCACGAGAATCAACGACGAAACCAACTAACAATAACAACCCCGTGCCATTGCGGTACAGTGAAAACACAATGGGTTTGAGTAGTTTAAAAAAAAAAAAAACGAGCTGTGTACGTTCCGCCGCAGCCACCGAACCTTGGAGAGCTGGCGTCTGCAACATTTACTCAACGAATCTACGTGATATAAACCCCCTGAAGTCGGCATGCATGTCGCCGCCCCAGAGACACAGGACACTGCATATTCGTATAATGAACATACATATACATTACTGAGACACAAGACACTGCATATTCGTATAATGAACATACATATACATTACTGAGACACAAGACACTGCATATTCGTATAATGAACATACATTTATATGTATGTGCAGGAAAACAGTTGCACATCAAAAACTACTACCACTATTCCTCCTTGATTGAAGTAGCCTTAGCTGTGGTTTTCACAAGCACTATTGCTACTTCCGCATCGATGCTGGCCACCGCCACAGAACTTCAGCACCAATGCTGCATGCAAAGAATAATTAGGTTCCCGGTGTTTCCAGAGACTGCGTGAACTGTGTGTGGCAGGCAGCATGCAGGGAACGCAAAGCTCGTGTTGAAAACGACAGACAAAAGGGATTAATTCATCTGGTCGTGCAGCCATGAATACAATCCAAACAACTGTAGTTTCGCTGTGTCTAGACTTGTTTAATGCCAGGATGTCTCCCAAGAGGTACTAACGAAAATCGAAATCCCAGGAGGAAGTGGTCTGGTTATTCGGCTTTACGCTCACAGAAACCCGATGGTTTCTAAGGGACGTGGATGTGGGTCGGATAATATACCTCAGGCAAAAAACTGTCACCACTAGAATGATCTCGCGTAAAGATGGGCAGCGGTGTGATCCATTCTAATGTTTCATTCATTATAAAGGACCAGGTCACAAGATATGTGTCCATAAGCCTTCTTTTTTTAAGAGGAAGGAAATCCGAAGCTGATTGGAAGCGACACCCGTCCCTTAATTACCTTCCTAACACCTTACCGCTAAGCCAAACCGGCTATGAGCAGAATTCAGGGAAGCTGTGGAGAGAGGGCGCCTATTGCTCATGGATCATGCTACACTGCCACCACCAGAATGATCTTGCATGAAGATAGACACGCTACACTGCCACCACCAGAATGATCTTGCATGAAGATAGACACGCTACACTACCAAAACTTATCTTGCATGAAGATAGACACGCTATGCTGTCACCACCAAAATGATCTTGCATGAAGGAAGACACGCTACATTACCACCACCAGAAAGACCATGCATGAAGATAGTCACGCTATACTGTCACCACCAGAATAATCCTGCATGAAGACTGACATCGACGCGAAGTCCCTTCGCTGTTTCACTGAACGGATGGCAAAGACACCAGGCAGTGTCTACGAAGCACATGCAAAGTCTGCGACTTTACATAACTTGCTTTTGACTGGTTGGACTTGTTTAACGCCGAGTTGTCTCCGGAAAGGTACTGGCGGGGACCGACCTCCAAAAAAGTAGGGGGGGGGGGCAGTCATGGGAGACAGCACCAAACGCAAAACCGCCACCGCCAGAATGAGTCTGCATTAAGACGGGCAGCAACATGAGCCACCTGACTGGTTTATAGCCAATGCGATGAGAAGCAAAGTCACAGGACAATGTCCAAATAAACAGAAACTATGAGGCTAAAGGTGAGCTGAAGCGGACTGGAACTTAACGTCTACTTGCTTGCTGGCATCACTGTCCCATCAGGCCAAGCCAGCTCTCTGTCTGTCTGTCTGTCTGTCTCTCTCTAAAACACACACACACACACACACACACACACACACACACACCACACACACACACACACACACACACACACAAACACACACACACACACACTGCTGTATCAAGATGCTTTTTCGTCAACAAGCAGTTAGTTGGCAGTTTTCAGTTAAAAACCAATTTCGAGTGTCCACCATCCTATTAAACTAAAGAGGACAAGAATGAAATTGTATGGCAATATGCACTGCGATGATTGGGCATGCACCATGCATGCTGAGACGGAGACAATCAAGAAATATAAGACACTCATTCAACAACAAAATTTCAATCTCAAACAATGAACATTCAAAAAAAGAACAACTGAGGAAGCAGCTACTCAAAACCCTTGACGAGAAAACGAGCTCCGCCAAACTGAGGTAATCATTTTTTATATTTTTTATTCGCAGTTACAGAAATTCCCGTCAAGAGAAAACCAGCTCTCGCATAACGGTATTCAATTCTTATATCTGCACTTGCAAAAGCTTCAGCCAAAACCCGTCTTCTGTCAGACGTGATTTCATTGGGGCCAAGATTTGTTTTCTCTCGGTGGGTGGATGTGGATGCTCACGTCTCAGCACTCCGACACGATTTGTTCCAGCAAAATCACAGGCAAAACTGACTTCATCTTCTCGATCGTAGATTACGTTCTGCTACGTGTGTGTACACACACCGGATCACGCATGCAGTCACGCCATACAAGGACACGGTTTCGGTGCGTTACAAGCCTCCTGCATCAGTACTAAGGACAGACTGTCCCAGTTTGTAACACGCCGACAGCGATTTTTCATGAAAGTACGCCAAGTACGCAAAATGGTGGTGCTGTGCGGACAATGTCGGGAGAAGACTTTTCCGCCGAAAGTGTCACAGATCGTATTATTCGGGCACTAAAAATACCGTTGTATAATCACAACTGCTGTGTCCATTTTATTTTTTGCTGCTAGAACAGTTTGGTTGATTCTTAATATATACTGCCAAGTCAAATGCAAAGGCCGTACCAGGGCGAAACACAAGTCATCGTAACAGTCTGATTCACTGTTTACGACACACGCCTTTATGTTTGAAGAAGCTTTGGAAAAAATGAAGTCGAGTAAACCTGGGTAGGCAGATATCAGAAAGGTATTCTTGGCAAAAAGCGAAGCTACATTCCGACCTACGTTAATCTCGAAAAACTTTTGATAGCTCTGTGTTCTCAACAGAGCCTCAGAGTCATAATAGTTATATTCCTGTGCAACTGCTGTTTCATGTTAGACCCGACCTTTAAAACTGCCCAGGGACCCGCTAAACGTTGTAGCAGGGAGTCCCACGGATCCCCGTAAAACACTCACTAACCGGAGCCCTGAGAGGGGACCTTAATCTCTGCATCCGCGGTACCTCACAGCGGGACGGTGACAAAGAATCCCTTCTATCCACACTGTGGTTATCTCAGACTGCATGTGCGTCTTACACACGGGGACAGGAAGTCAAGCAACAACCACTGCGACCAGTCACATGCAGATATAGGCAGAGCGGTATGAAGGCAGGACCAGACGAATGCAGCAGACGAATCTGTCAGCACGGACCATTATGCCACCGTGGGGTTGTGCCAGCGATCGATTTTCTTCACGATTTGCCCTCCATGCGGACTTCCTTCAGCACGAAGTTAAACACAGGATAATAACCTGATTCACATAATTTTACAACGAAAAACGATACGCATGCTAAAACAGCATTTTATTCGTGGCTCTATCACAAATTCAGATCGCCTAATATCATAATGGTTAAAACAAAAATCATTTCCGAACTCATCTGTCTGCATGCCCTGATGTTACATGCAGACTGTCATGGTTCACTGGCCGTTACCAATCAGTTACCTATCTCTATAACGGTCGACGATTATGAAGCACTTTCAATTACCCCGCAGCCCCAGCAACAACAACAAGAAGGTGGGGCGGGGAGGGGGGGGGGGGAGATGAATGCTTGTGCCGTCCACAAGAGCGAGAGAGGGGGGAGGATGCAGAAAGAAGGAACCATGAGAGAGAGAGAGAGAGAGAGAGAGAGAGAGAGAGAGAGAGAGAGAGAGAGAGAGAGAGAGAGACAGACAGACAGACAGACAGACAGACAGACAGAGAGGCAGACAGACAGACAGAGATAGAGACAGAACAGAGACAGAGACAGAGACAGACAGACAGACAGACAGACAGACAGAGCCAGAGAGAGACAGTGACAGAGACACACAGAGAGACAGAGAGACATAGAAACAGACAGACAGACACAGAGACCGAGAGAGAGCCTAACTGCAGCAGCAATATGGAGAGAACCGGTTTGGCCGATTGTAGTCCCCGCTGAGGAACGACTGACTCCACCCGTGCCGCCAACACCCCGACATAGCACAGCCTATGGAGATCGATGTGGGAAAGGCGTCGCCGTCCTCGATGTGCATGATATGGAGATTGAACTAATGGACCGCACCGCGCCCGGAATCAGGCCGCCGCCGTTTTATGCCGCCCCCTTTACCACTCGACCGCCGCTATCTCTAAACCGCACTTTGTTTCGCATTCATAATAAACCGATTGCGCTCTCTGTCTTCAACGGTATGATCTGCGTGCTTACAGACAGAGAGGTGGCGCGGGAGTGGGGTAATGAATCGACGTAAAAACCGATCGTTTCCGAGATTTTGTTTGTTTGTTTGTTTGTTGCTGTTGCTGTTTTGTTTTGTCGTTTTGTTTTTTTTTTTTTTTTTGTGTGTGTGTGTGTGTGTGTGTGTGTGTGTGTGTGTGTGTGTGTGTGTGTGTGTGTGTTTATTTTTACGAAGATGCATGCAAGTGCTCTGTGCATCAAAGTCTGTCCCAATGACAAGGCCGGTCTAAACTGGTGCATTCGGCCTTGCACTCTAAATATTCTGCCCAGTCCACAAAATAAAACAAAAGCAAAAATCCGTTGTAAAGATCTGTCCTCAGCGAGCCACTCCAAATTCCGTGCAACAAAATCATCAATATTCGTGCCAACATGTCTGAAATCGATCGTTCCTCCAGTTTCTCTCCCTCAGATCTCCATCCTGTCTCAGTGTCATATTAAGATATTAAGATAGTGCGGTAAAAAAATTCACGTTAAACCTGGGGTGCTTGATGTCCCCGTGGTGCTTCAGAATGAATCGTTATGCACGGTCACAACTGTACAGAAACTGAACAAAGGTTGAAAGGCATCGGCAGCAGGTGCTAAAAGGCTCCAAATCACAGCCCGCGACACAACTTATACAATAGGTTGGCTATAATTGTGGCGCGGAATGGCGGCAGAGAATCGCTCTTGCTTTGGGCTGTGTCACATTATCTCAATCAGAAGTGGCCTGGAATGGCGACAGAGAATCACCCTGGCTTTGGGCTGTGTCACACTATCTCACGCAGAACGAGCCCAGACCGCCTGTGCAGAATCAACAAACAAGGGACTTAATTAACGCTTGAAAGACCTCACACAAACACAACAACAAGGACTGGAGTCGCCTACGGTAACTCTCACCTGGCATGAGAGTATTATATACAAAGTACATAAACTCCACCAGAGAGGTACATCCTCTGGTCTTGTGTCACACTATACTGACACCAGCAAAAACACCAGGCTACATTAAAATATTACATGTTGCACAATTATGTGGGGACTGTCTTCAACATTTCCCCTCCAGAAATGGAGATTACCCCCCCCCCCCCTCCTCCCGAAGACGGCGTGTGGCTGCCTTGTGGCGGAATAATAATAATTTAAAAAACACACTAAAAAAACACACACATTCACACACGCAGTCCTCTCACCCCGTGGAATGCATTTGTCAATGTAAGTTGCACAGACCGGGTGACCCCACTGAGCTAGCTCAGTGAGTGACCCCCAACGTGCTCAGCACGGGAACGCTACAACGACGACGACGACGACAGACAGACAGACACGCTGCAGTGAGAACGGCCTGAGCGTGGTTTTCCTTGATAAGCGCCGTGTGAACCCCGCGTAAAGGAAGCGGCCCGGCGCGTCAAGCCAGAATGGATGAAACCGCGATTGCTATCTGCAGCAGTAAATCCCTACCTTATGCGCATCGCGGTTTGCTCAAGACTCCAGCCGTCGACCAAACGAACACGATAAGGACTCGAAAGTGATGGCTGTGTTTCGACGAGCTCTGCTTCGCTTATCATTTCTTACAACCTTCCCTTCACGGGAAAGTGTAAAAACATTTCAACTACCGACAGGGTAACATCGAATATGTCGGCATTTTAGACACTAAATGAATGTTTGTAACACATGGCTGAAACATCGTCTGATCCGAATTAAACTTTTCTTTTCTTTTTAAATGCAGCAGGATTACCTGACAGACCTGACCGGAAGTGTGTCACTCGAACCCTGAACCAGATTCTGAATATATGCTGAACAAACCATCGGGATCCAAAACCAAAAGCCACGGAAAAAGAAACCGAGACAGAAAAGACAGACGGGTAGAATGAAAATCATACATAATTTAAATCTAATTCTTTTCTTTCTATATAAGTGTCGTTCTCTCTCTCCCTCTCTTTTTTTTCCTTTTTTCTTTCTTTTCTTCTTCTTCTCTCTCTCCCGCGGGAACCGTATGCGTGTGTTTCCACTGACAAGAAGCAGGGAGCGGATGGGAATTGAGTTTTAACGCCCAGTCAGTCATGACGGTTATATCATGGCGAATCACAGGAAGTAACAGTCTGAAAGCTCTAGTGATCAAATTAAATTAAACCTGTAGCGACAGCACACAAGCAAGATACTCATATATATGTATATATAAAGGACACGAGACACGGCTGTTTTGGCCGAGATTGAAGTTTCGTGACTGACGAAGAAAAAGAGACTGAAGGTACCGTAAGTTTTCTGAAACAAAAACCATCTGTATTTGTTCCTCTTTTGAAAGATACGCCCGTCCACGATAATGAAAGAGATCCAGTTCTGGTGCACGACCCATGAGATGAGCGGCCGCGACTTCCGGCTGGCGGGACCCCCACCCCCACCACCCTCACTCCCCCGAGACCCCCCCCCCTCACCCACCCCTCTCCCCACCACCACCACCCACCAAACAAACAAGCAATTCCACAAAAACGTTCTATGCAACCCGACAGCGTCGGGAAACAGCCATGTTTCCTCATCATGAATACGGACATTTGCAAGCAGATCAAATTTCACTTCGGGCGACACGCAGGCACTTCGAATAAGTCAGGTAAAAAAAATAATCTTCAAGGATCCAAAGGAAATAGCTTCCTGCACAGAAAGGACTTGGTTTTGTGACATATTTGTATGAAATGAATACACGTGGCTGTGTGCTGAGAATCGGGAGTTGCGTATCACATCCACCTACTTTAGCTTTTCAAACATTTAAACTATGAACAGCTTTTTTTTTTTATTGTGTGACGTGAAGAGATACAACAGCTGTATTAATAGTTCAAAAACGTAGCCTGGCAGAAAAATCCATGCATCGAATTCACTTTTCTATTCCATAGCTCTGCTAACTAGCGGCGGCTCTTAACTCTACGAACAGCGAGCATGACAATTACACACTATTGTGGAACGACATTAGATGACAATGGCATTTAATGGACGGGGATGGCTGCGGCGGTACTAACGAGACAAGCACTACCGACTGCAGATGGCAGTGACGTTAAGAATGCAGTAGCATGTCCCGTCATCGCCCACTGCCTGCCGTGGACTACAAGAGATCGAAGGTTACCATGACACTCCACATTTCAAGGACGCCCACACAGCTGTCAGTCATGGGGCAGACCTACTGCAGGTGTTTGCCAGTCAAGGCGATGTATACTGGCTTCGTTTGACTCACTCGTCGCCCTGATATAACCGTACTGGTTGATTGGGCGTAAAACACCAAGTTATTTACTTGTGTCACTCATTGACGAGCTTTGCTTACTTTTTGCACCTCTCTCTCTCTCTCTCTCTCTCTCTCTCTCTCTCTCTCTCTCTCTCTCTCACTCTCTCTCTCTCTCTCTTCCACCCCACCCCCTCAAAAAATGTCAGATCACCGTTGTCTTGCCACTTCCCTCCACCTTTTCTGTTAATTTCTCTTTCATCCCGATGTGAAACGAAAAATATGAAGTCTTCATAAATATAAGATTTATATTACAGGCGAGAGAAAGGAAATAAGAACGAGGAAAGTGAGACAGAGAGAGAGAGAGAGACAAAGGGAGGCAGTGAAGAAGAAATCTGGTGGGTCTGTTTTTGGAGGTTCTGTGGAATAAATTCACGACAATTAAATAGTTCGGTTAAATAAACCGATGAAGAAAGGATCTAGCTATTCTGCTGTGTGAACTCAATTGCAGCAACTGAATTGTTCCATAAATGTTCAACATGCAGCCGACTCTTTTCAACTTAAATTTAGTAAGCACACTATGCTGGCCAGCTTTCGCGAGCTTGGCAAAATAATGGAAACATTTTTGTAGCCGACTTTAAAAAAAAAGTATTTAAAAAAAAATTAATCGGGAAAAAATCGTTAATGTGCAATGTGATAACAAAAAAGCACACATCTTAGGTGAAACATGTATGAAAGACAAATTTATATTCACTCTCTTTTCTACAGCACAGACGTTTTGTTCATTGTTCGTTTAATCTGTTATGAGTAACTGCGCGTGCACTGCGTTATGCGATAAGCGTAATAGCAAAGCCACCCGTTCCCTCATATCCTGAGGAACCGTTTAGTTGCAGGCTTTCTCATAGCCAGCTCAAAATGAATCCAACTTCTACCGGGATACAAATCTCTCGCTAGCTCCAGGTTGCGAACTTCGTTAGCATTCATTTTTAACCAGATTAGAAACCAGCTGTACATATATACTCGTCATTTTTTATTTAATTTTTTTAAACTCGCGTACTATTCGTTTCGTGTGGCAACGCATAGTGATCCTTAATCCATTTTGCTGATCAGTACACCGACTTTCTGTCCTCAAATTACGCGTGCGTGTGAATTGTGCATGTATGCCCGTCAGCGTGACGTCTCAGTTGCTATGATAATGATTTGCAGTTGATGGCAGACCTGCAACGTTGTCGACCACTCGGCCTAGCATGTCCAGAGTCCGTCGCGACATCGCCCTGCATTGACTCCTGCCAAGACACCCACTACTGCAGGCAGAACATGGGAACGAGTACTGTCACTGTCAGGTACCTATCAACTGAAGGGCAGTGTTGAGAAGCTTGAGACACTACATGCGGGCACAAAGCCAAGGACACCACACCACTGATCGCCTGGAGGAGAGAGGCGTTGAAGAGGAAGCGCTAGACGATCTTCCCTGGAAGGACGAGAGAGGGACATTGTCAATCATACGAACACAGGAACTGTTTCAAAGGCAACGTTGGGGAAACTTCTGTGAGACGGGGTGGAGCGCATATGGGGTCTTCCGAGCGTATAGATACCATCTTGAACTGAACTGAACTGAACTGAAGGACAGCTCGGCGTTGAAGCGCTTGTTTCGCTGGTGACAGCAGTACAAAGGTGTTGTTGCTACAGACTCTGGCCATGCTAAACAAGCGTAATGAAGGAGTGGTCGGTAACGTTGCGGGCCTGTCATCAACTACAAGTCATTATCATAGCAACTGTGACATCACGCTGCGGGGCACACATGCATAATTCACATGCACATACGCACGCGGCGAAAACGCATACACAGACGCACCCGACGCATACATACATGCACATGCACGCACACACACACACACACACACACACACACACACACACACACACACACACACACACATGCACGCACACCACACACACACACAACACACACACACACACACACACACACACACCCCACACACACACACTCACACACACACACACACACACACCACACACACACACACACACACACACACACTCACACACACCACACACACACACACACTCACACACACACTCACACACACAGTTTGGGGAGGAAGACTCAGAACAGACAGACAAGGAGGAAGGGCGGACAGAAGGAAACAAAGGTATATAATACACTCTACGAATTGGTGCATTATGATACACAGAATTATAATTTATAATTGTAATTACAACACTGCATGTGCCGGACAGAGTCTGGGCGTGCGCCGTGAGGCTTAGTTCTGCGCTCTTGTTTCTCAGTTCATTGCCTCTTTAAACGTTACCGCCCGTTATGCCTGATTATATGGTTGATTGAATTTTGGTATTTAACGCCCAACCAACCATGAGGGGCACAGCGGGGTGACATGCAAGTCGTCAAATAGCACGTAAAATCTAAACTACTGTTCACATCGAACGACACTGTAAGTCGCAAGAGGACTGGCACAAAATGAAGTTGAATGAACGGAAAAGGTAGAAATTAGAACGGACGGATAGATGGCAGTTGGTGAAACATGCACGGCTATATTCAATTACTCCAGTTACTCCAGACTGTGTTTAAAAAGGGCAACCGTCAATGGCTCTGCCATGGTTTATCAGCTGGGGAATATTAATTTCTGCGTCCACAGTACCCAACACGAGGGGTCAATGTGGTAAGCCGAGAGGGTGCCCGGTATGCAACAACAATAATCTGCAAGATAATTTTTAAAATACGCTACAATTTTTGACAATACGCTACAATAATCTGAAAATTAGACGGAATTTTTGAAAATACGCTGCTACAATAATCTGGAAATTAGCAGATATTTTTAAAAATACGCTACAAAAATCTGCAAAACTGCCGGTATATACGGCACGGTCCCTTGCTGGTCAAAATGTTCAAGGCGCTTGGATATAAATATCAGACTACACTGAGGCCATTGTAGCAAACAAACCTGATACAGTTACTGAGTTAGTATCAATCAGTAACCACAGCGGTGTCTTCAAACTTATCATTCGTGGTGTCGGGTTTTTAACGGGATGTGTAGGCCTGTATAATAATGTGACATAGGAAATGTGTGAAAGCTGCAACAGCAGGTTACTGACAGCTGTTCGTATCGATTCATGCTTGGCTTGACAAACAGCAAATCGTGCTAGGAATATAATGCATACCTAACAAATCTCTCTCTCTCTCTCTCTCTCTCTCTCTCTCTCTCTCTCTCTCTCTCTCTCCATAAACATAGTTGACCTGGCAAGGAATCGCCGGATCACGGTTTTGTTTGTTTTTCATTTTTACAGTGCCTTTCTTCTTTGCCCCCCCCCCCCCCCTCCCCCACGTTGTATTATTTGTCCCCCACCCCCACCCCACGTCATATTATTGTAAGGAGGGTTGTTGCACAACAATTAACGAAGAAGAAAAACAGAAAAACTCATAGCCTACTTTTCATATGTGGTTTGAGTATTCTGGTGACAAATGACTGGCTGAATCCCAATGGTTTACGATCTGGACGAAAGGTGATTGGTTGAGTCGAAGGTCGACCTTTAGTCACAAGGTGATAACATGCAACTGTCTGATGTCAGCAAAGGATGGTTAACAGAAGTCTGCATTCGATTTAAATTCGTCTTCCATTCTTAATCTGCATACGTGAAATAACCTCCAAGGCATGATAGCACAATATAAATACTCATCATGATTCAATGGCCACGGGAGGGGTGGGGAGACTTAAACAACTGTGCTTCTATTTTGCGGTAATCCACTCGGCTGTGTTGTGTAAGCTCTGTTCATTGGCCGGCTAATGTTTGTAAAATGCAAATCATTAAAAACGTCAATATATCCATAGACCCGAGACAGCCGTCAGCCATGCGATTTGACAGCCTTCTTTTAAGTTCCAAAACATCATTTAGTGGCCTGCTTCGCGTTTATCGCACATTTGAAAGCACTTGAAACTGTGATGACTACTTGACCGAATTTTCAAGAAATAAACCTCGGTATCAGCTGTGACAAGTCATAATGAAATGCTTTAAATTCTAAAGATATCTGCATAACACACCCAGCGTTCTCAATCGCTCTAGTTGAATATCCTGCAATGCAAACTCCAAAACATATGTACGTAACAGACGATACCACACTGCGTCTCTCTCTCTCTCTCTCTCTCTCTCTCTCTCTCTCTCTCTCTCTCTCTCTCTCAGTCTCTCTCTCTCTCCATTCATAAACCATCTCTCTCTCTCTCTCTCTCTCTCTCTCTCTCTCTCTCTCTCTCTCTCTCTCTTTCGCTCGCTCGGCCTCATTTGTACGAGACTGGGATAATTGTGCCAGATGATTGTGTCTTAATCTCCACTCCCCAATCGGGCACACGCATGGAAGAAAATACAGTCACTTGCTGGAATATCAAGGGGCAAACATTAAGTGCGTTTCTGTTTTGCCCATTTTATCCCTCTGCGCGTGGCATGGATGTCAGTGCTATAAACCCCTGTGTGGATGTACATTTCCACTTCAGTCTGTTGCAGGCGAGCACTTTGCACTTCGGTCTGTTGCAAATAAGCACTTTGCACTTCAGTCTGTGAAAGTGTGTTACAACGTCAGGCTTACACAAGAGTGCTCTACTGCTACAGACCCTGGGGAAAAACTGACTGCAAAAAAGGGGGCGGTCGGTGCTTTCGGCTGCATCTTCAGTTTAACATGCAGTGCTAATATGTCGGGAAGCCAGCATGCATGCATATCACTCATGTAATCAACACACAAGCCATTCCGTGTTAAACCTTTTTTTAAGTTGCAGAAATTTCACTCATTGCACTTACGTCTTTTCAACACGACCTAACGCTGCATTCAACAGATATATATGACTATACTTGAAACTGCTTGATTCGGTCCCATGTGCAGGATGCTGCAAAAGCGGTTGCCTCTGAAGGATCTCAGTGGTGACGACGGATGACAACCCGCGTTAGAGTTTCTCTCTTGTGATAATCTCGCATGGCAGGTACCTAAAGAGGTATTGTGACCGACGCGTGTACATGCGTGCGTACGTATCTATGTGCTGTGTTTATCTTATCGTTACCATTTTGAAAACTATGTGGTTAGTGTGACACTTTTTACTATGGTAGTACTTGCTGGGCTTTACCTGTTCATACCATTTTCGTGTGTTATTGCATGGCCATCGCATTGGTCTAAGAGATTACATAAAGCATTCTGAGTACACCTATGTGGTAGGCATGACACAATGAAGACAAACATCAACTCACATACATACGTAAACACACACACACACACACACACACACACACACACACACACACACACACACACACACACACACACACTGTGTACAGTTCTTGGGTTTTCACCAAACTTCGGAAGACGGTTCCTTTACAAACTTGTTTGCGATTTAAAACATCTGTTCACGCAACACAAATGTCGTTGCGCCGAGGCGGGACGGAATTCATGAACACGTGGGTTGGTGACAGGCACACGTAGGTCACACACACACACACACACACACACACACACACACACACACACACACACACACACAGCGCAACACTGATTGTACGATGCATTTGCAGCTGCAAACTCTACCTCCCCCAAACTCTACCTCCCCCCTTTCAAAACACAATGCAAGTAGTGCTGCAGCATGCCAGTCGGCGTAGTCTGCACATGGACCAGCCATTCAGTCACTTCTCTAGCCTGCTGCAGTTAGCAATATATAGGCCAATGCCTGGTCCTTTCTGTCACCGAAGCAAAGGACACACACACACACACACACACAGACGGGCGTGCGCGTGACACGACGAACACACAAAGCTACTCGCGTGCGCGCGGGGGCACACACACACACACACACACACACACACACACACACACAACACACACACAGTAAACTGGGCCAAAGGGGGGCGGGGTCATGTCAAACTGACACTGACAAGGTCTCCAATGAAACACTGAGCCATTCCACGCAGCACTGGTGGATGGAGTTCAATAGCATGATCTGACGTTGCAATATGACCAGTCGAGATAATCTGCGAATATCATTAGCAGGGCATCATCTCCTGTGCGGTACCTCAGTCAGTCGATGCAACTAACTGTAAACTGCTGATCGGCAGTGGCCGCGCGACTGACAGACTGACTCAGTGACTGATAGACAACCGTTATCTCCTCTGGTTCTCCATGGCAACTGTTCCTTTGCCCCCCCCCCCCCCCCCCCCCCTCCCCCACCCCGCCCCCACTGACCCCGGGCCAGGCCGTGTGCAAGAATTGCAGGCTTGACAAGTGTCAACAGGGCGTGCTGCACCAGGCTCTTCAGCAACATCAGTGCACGACACGGCGGCGGATGGCGAGTGTCCACCGAACGGCGAGGTTTCAGTATCTCGGGCACCAAACCAAAAGGTGGGCTGGCGTCTTCGTGTAATGTACTAACGGTACAACGGCTTTCTCAGCTCGACACCGAAGCAGCTGGGTGAGAAGCGTGCGAGCAGCGTAATGCAGCGCACACTGGGGCCTTGGAGCGGCCACACTGATCAATATTCTTCTCTGAACAACCTGGGCAGCGCGCGGCCGCCATCTTGCCATGTTGCAGACGACTCTACTGGGCCCTGCGCTATCCCGAGACTTTGCGGTTAGAAAGTCGGACAGGGTTGTGGAAAATTTGGAAGGGAAAGGTAGAGAACGATAGCACAGTGAAATAGAAAAAATCACCTTACCTCCAATGACCTTGGCTTGGCTTCACTGGCTCAGGATCAGGCAAAACGCAACATAACTGTCCATATACACAACAGTCGTCTGCGCAGATGTGCGGCGTTGGTCATGTGACTGGGGTAATTGACACTAGCCGCTATCGACATTCCTTCAAAGGCACAGAGAGAGGGAGAGAGCGCGCGGCGGGCTCACACCGAGTCGACGGCAGGCGGGGCGGACCAACACACTACTCCACTGTATACCGCTATATTCCCTCTGTGTGTGTGCTGGCAAGTCGGCCCTTCTTCCCTTTGTTTTTCCCTGTCATACACACACCCCCTTCCCCAACAACACATTCATGCGCTATGAAAGTAGTTCCTTTTGCCTCAGACAGGGTCATGCACGAAGAAACAGCACAGCTAATCGTGTGCCCCCCGCCCCCCCCCCCTCCCCCCTCACCCCCCAGCTGACGCAAAACGGGGTCGTCACTGAGATAGCTCTGCTCTCCGCGCCGACACAAAATGCAAATTATGCGTAATGTATCAGCGGGTCGGGAAAGAAGTCGAGGCAGACCGACAAGGGTGAGAGAGTCGAAGCGGCCTGGGCTGGTTCACCTGACGTGAACTCTAGCGAACACGGGTTGATGTCGGTTGCGTGACGCCACGGGCCAACCGCAGTGGTCACCACAAACGTTTTGCGGTTAGCCGCGTGATGATGGGCTCAAGGCTGTTTTCGGGAACTTGCCACCGTAGGTGTTGAGTTAGGCCTCCGTTCGGTTAAAATGTTCAGTCTCCCTGTTCGCGCTGCTGTCTGCTTTCTCAGCTTTAGACTTCTTTCTCTTTTGTTGAGTAAACGAGCTTTATCATCAGAATGAAATTATTTTTGTATAATGTTATTTTTTTACTGTGCATGTGCGACTTGCAGTATCTCACCGTTATCAGCTGTAGCACAACAGAACTAAAATGCCATTTGGGCAAGTATTTCGTCTCGGCCAGAAATTAGTATTTGATTTAAAGTTCGACTCCATTTCCTAGTTTACGTGAATGTAAGCAAATAAATGGGTTGCACAGTTAAATCCAATAGCCCCCCCCCCCCCCCCCCCCGCTCCCCCACCCCTCACCGTGGATCGCCGTGAAATAAGGAACACTCTTGTAACTGGAGTTTAGCCAACGTAGCGGCCTGGGCTGGTTCACCTGACGTGAACTCTAGCGAACACGGGTTGATGTCGGTTGCGTGACGCCAAGAGACATGACTTGAATACAATTTTTTTTTTTTTTTTTTTACACCACTCGCGGTAATCCATTCAAGACACACCGTGTTAGCTCTGCACACATATCACAGTGAGTGGCACTAAATGTACATGTATTTTAGGCGCAGTTTGCGCGGCGCAAGTAGAACATGAGTATGTGTATTCATCTCCTGGCTGCATACCTAGTTTGGCGGAAAGCTTTTAGCGAGACAGTGTCAGACGATCTATTCTTCATAATGTTCAGCGACCAGTCAGTCAATAGCCAAGGTCACAGACGACAACGACACATAAAATCATCATATCACAAACAGAAGAAAAAAACATACAAGTCACGTTGACGTCACTTTATGGCTTAAGAGGACTAGAAGAAAATGAAGTTGAGTGAACTGAGAAGGCAGAATTTAGGACGGCAGAATTTTATGCCATGGGCTGAGGTGAGGCATATACACTAAAGCTGTAGCTACCCTACCAGGCAATTCTCTGATCCTCCTTCCTGTATGCTTCAGAACAGTCTTTGCAGTTCTGGAGTCACAGCAGCCGGGGACCTGCGTTTCTGCGTCCATGATTCCCTACCACGGGGTAGTTTCAGGCAAAGAAAGATTTGGTTTACTGGTTATAGACATATGCTGATCACTTTTATAAAGCGCTATTCTCCGTTCTCGAGCAGACTCACTGCGCTCTTTTCGCATGATGAGTGACTGTCGCTTTTTATAGCGCGTTTTTGACAATCTCTACCGAAGTGGTGCACTTACAGCGCTGTTTGGTTGTTCATGGCTCGGACCGTTCTGTGTACACCATGCAACCATCCTGTTTGTTTGTCAGTAACCACATGTACGCAAACCTATAGTCTACATGCGTATGTCGCCAACACCAGCAATCCGTATCGGCATCACACTAATCACAGTCAAAAGCTCCCCTGGTGGGGTACCGCGGATGCAGAAATTAAGTAAAAACGTTCATGAGTAAAATATGGCTATTACTCTCTCGTGATCAAATTCCACTGTTCTCGTCCCGTTCTCTCAAACCAGCAGACGTACGTTTCGAAAATGAAACAGACCTGTAATGTGATAAATTTTGTTTCGTTTTCACAGGACTTTTGCGGTTGAATGGGCGCTGAATAATAAGAATAGTAAACCCACAAGAGAACATGTATAGTGCACTTACTCACACCAGTCGCGCAAGGTAATTTTTAAATATTCTGATTCTGATTCTGAAGTGCTGCATGTTGTTCTCCGCCTGGATTTTATTTTCTCTCCCGAAGTTCCCGTAAGGAGTAATCAAATAATACTAGGAGAAAATCCGAAATAAATAAATAAATAAAAACATAAAATCGCGAAGACCGTGAGATGAATGAGACTGCTCGGCTGGTATTCTGCTTCCTGTCTTAATCAGACAGATCGCAGTTCGATTTGTCTTCTCGTCAATGTGTGTTTCACCAGCGGCCGTGCCAAAAAGGACGATAATAATTTTAGACGGTGGTAATAATTACTCCAAAAACAAAAATTGGTCTAGACGAGTAAAAACGTAGACTGTTTTTCTTTTGTCGGACATTTCACTGAAAATCTTAAGGCCTTCTTAATCATAATAACACCTTAATTCAGACAGTCTATGTATTTTATTTTCAATGATGCTTTTACGTTCACACAACCATCAGGCGCCCAGGACGGCCACCTCGACTTTCACACAGCTTCTGAGCTCTGAAATCCCTGTATAATTATTTCACTGCAGACGTAGCTCATGCTGATAAGAAAAAGGACAACGAGAACACAAATGACGGTCGAGCGTACCGTTGGAAGTCTCGTCTTTAATTATGTGTATTTATGGGAGAGCTACTACTTTAGCGTTTGAATGGTGACCCCTAATTTGTTATTGACTCTCCGTCAACTAAATGGTAACCTCCGAAACTGAGTCAGAGTTCGATGGAAAAGCCGTGGATAGACATAAAAATGAGTGCGGAATTTACTCATCCACGTGCATAGTACGCACATCGGTAAAGGTAATAATTTATATCAATACTACTACTAATAAATATATAAATAACTGAATAAACACATGCCCACAATTGAAGCCTTTGTAAATAATTCGAAACATATTTACGAAGATAATAAGCATGTGCATTTAATGCAAATGACTTATGATACGTTTATGACGAAATGGAACAATATAATCAGTTAGTCGCTTAAATTTAGAGAAACATTTCGCTGTAAAAGTGGAACTTATTTATTCTGTATTTTGCCCGAAGCTATTTATGTGCCAACACACAAAGATTTTTATCTCCTGTATTTCCATGTTATAATGACAGGATATGAACTGCAACACAAAACTGCCTGAATAAAACATGCTTTTAAAAATAAATATATAATGCGCTGAACCACTGTGACAATACTGATCTGTACACATTTCAATGTAAACGACGATTTTACAAACGAACATAGTGCAAACAAACAAGGCAGAAAATAAAGGTTGATATAAACCGAATATTGATCGGTTGACAGATCTTCATCGCCGGAAAGCACGGAAGAAAGTTCCTCCTTCACAACAGACTCTGGCAGAGACTGACTGGTCGGTGGGTGTATGTAGCCTGTCTACAAAACGTGGAATTGTCGGACATGCACCGTACAGTAGTATTATCCTTATTGCACGTAACTGTATCATTCTACTGACTCAAACATTGGTTGCACTGATATTAAATTAGTCTCAAACCATATTTTACTGTATACGTCAATATTTCAGTAGTTCAATAGCCGTTTTGAGCCGGCCTTCTTTCCCACCCCCCTCATCTCCCCGTTTTTTCTTCTTCTTTCTTTCTCTTTTTTCTTTTCTTTCTCTCTCCATCTAACGAAACGGTATGGTTGTGGGTGTGTGCGTGCGTGCATGCATGCATGCGTGCGTGCGTGCGTGTGCATGTGTGTGTGTGTATGTGTGTGTGTGTGTGTGTGTGGTGTGTGTGTGTGTGTGTGTGTGTGTGTGTGTATGTGTGTGTGTGTGTGTTCTCTCTCTCTCTCTCTCTTCTCTCTCTCTCTCTCTCTCTCTCTCTCTCTCTCTCTCTCTCTCTCCTCTCTCTCTCTCTCTCTCTCTCTCTCTCTCTCTCTCTCTCTCTCTCTCTCTCTCTCTCTCTCTCTCTCTCTCTCTCTCTCTCTCTCTCTCTCTCTCCTCTCTCTGTGTCTGTGTGTCTGTGTGTGCGTGGGTGGGTGGGTGCGTGCTTGCGTGCGCGCGCGCGTGTATACGTGTGTTGTGTGTGTGTGTGTGTGTGTTGTGTGTGTGTGTGTGTGTGTGTGTGCGTGCTGCGTGCGTGCGCTGCTGTGCGTGCGTGCGTGCGTGCGTGCGTGCGTGCTACCGTGTTGTGTGTGTGTGTGTGTGTGTGTGTGTGTGTGTGTGTGTGTGTGTGTGTGTGTGTGTGTGTGTGTGTGTGTGTGTGTGTGTGTGTGTGTGTGTGTGTGTGGTACTCATTGACTAGTTTGATCACAGTATGGTACTCACTGACTAGTATATGGAAATGATATAGTACCAACGGCAGATAATCTGAATGGTCTCCGAATACTTACAATAATTTAAAAAAAAAAAAAAAAAATGAAGAAAAAGAAGGAAGTATATTTCACCCACCAAACGGTAATAATGTTCATTTGTATGACACTGCTTTTCAACGGTTCCACTTTTAACGGATTGTTTAGAGCAAAACGAATTAGCAGCTACACAAACCGGATGTTTTATTTTGAAGTGCAGTAGTGCCTCAAACGCCAACTGACAAAATACACGAAGCACGAAAGCTCTTTTGATAATATCAGTTCGTGCACCGCGTGACAATGACAAGTGCACATTTTTTGCTTATTTTTTTCTACTTTCATCTGCCTGATACATTAAATAGGGCAGTGTCTGTCTGCTTGGAAGCATAGATTTAACATTTCCATATAGTCTTCACCAAAGTGCTATTTTTATACGCAGGTCAAATTAATCATTACCGGCTCTCGTCCATAATGGTTGTTTTTGCCCAGTTCCTTGGCTGTGTTCCTTTGGGTTTTTCGTTAACCCATAACATCATGCAAATGCGCACAACCGGTTTTTCACGCTCCGCATTTACTTGGTAAATAACTGCGTGCGTGTCTTTGAACATAATGAACGAAAATGACACTCGTGTCAACAAGCAGCGCCTTTGAAGTTAGTTAGCGATTGGATTTTTAATGTCATGTCAACCACACGGTTCCTTTGAAAGGCACCGGAGGTTCACACATTTCTTAAATGTGGCGCTTTGACTGGGTATGACTTGACGTTGACTTTTCCGTGTAAATATGATGATGACGATAATCGCTTTTATATGGCGGTATTCTCCGCTCTCGAGCAGACTCACTGCGCTTAATATCGTTGTTTGTCTATCATACACGCTTACAATTTAGTACCTTGGTAATGCAGTCTTCAGCGAAAGCAAAAAAATAACAACAACAAAAACAAACAACTTTATGCCTAGAAATTAGAGGGTTAATGCAGGATAAGCCAAGCCCTTTTCTTCTTCATTTTTTCTGGTAGGCCAATTTTGTCATATTAAAAACAAAAAACAAAATATGTACAGACAGCAACAACAACAAAAGACAATATTTTGTCCCTAATATGTCAGCCCGACATCTGAGGACATTAAGCCCCACATCATCATCATCATCGTCATCATTATCATCAAAAGATGTGAAGCGGAAACTTCTTTTATAAAAGAGCTACTGCCTATGTATGCCTTTTTTCTCTCTCTAAAATCCCGCAATGCCGACTGGCAAAGAGTGCCAAC
>JABMCL010000013.1:465000-470000 GCA_018857735.1 Alviniconcha marisindica | reverse complement strand
CAGATTTTGAAATAACGATTACCACACATGAGCCGCTTATCTTCATGTATAATTAACTGTCTACATATTTGGGAACCAACGATTATTACGCATCAGCCAACTGTCTTCCTGTTTCATCGTCTGCAGCTTTGGCAATAACGATTATTACACATGAGCCAACTGTCTCCCCTTTTATTAATTTTCTACCTATTAATTTGGAACGACGATTATTAATTATAAGCCGCTTCTCTTCCTTTTTCATTAATTGTCCGCAGATTTTGAAATAACGATCACCGTGACACGTGAGGCGCTTGTCTTCCTGTTAAATTAACTGTACATCTAATAGATATGGGAATAACGAGTACTGCGTGCTGAATGGCTAACACACGTGTTTCGCTATAAAACCACTGGCTTGAAGATTCTGTATTGTTTGCTTGCGTGCTTCACGCGCATTCACAACTTGTTCACGCGGTGTTGTCCCGATGCACTGGCGGTGTCGTGTTTGACCTTGGGTGATGGAGTTTGGCGGTGTCGTACGTGTGTGTCGCACGGGCGTTTCACGGTTTCTGGCTCGACTGTTTTCAGGGAAGTACTGATCACCCATGAAACCGGAAGTCTCGCCCACACTCGCACCATTGTTCAAGTCAGTTTTGTATTCATTGTCCTAGGGCCGGGAAATGGTGACTGCGCACTCGAAGGTCCTTTAAAATTCACTGTAGTTTAAATTTTGTCTATTTTTCCCAACTGGTCATTGTGTTTATGAGAAATTTGAATCTTTTGTCACGAAGCAAATCAGCTGCGACGAAGCGGCATTGCCCAGACCCCAAATAGGATAATACCAATTAAATAAAAAATCATATGGTCTTTTCAAAAAAACGAAACAAAGATCCATGCACGTGAAGACTATTTTTGAGGCAGTGACGTGTTGGACGATGCGAAAGACAAACAATCATCACGAGATGTGCTGTTGTTGGTAGTTTGGTTGTTCTGTATACTTGTTTATTTAACGTACGCGCCTAGGTCAAATTATTTTGAGAAAGGGCGCTCTATGACCCCACTATTATCATTATTTTGTTTGTTTGTTTGGGGTTTGTTTTATTCTGTCACCGGAAGAGTGTAATGTCATTTAGATTTAGTGATCAGTTTATCTTTGGAAGAAAAAAAAAAACTGCGCTTTTTCGGGCATCATGCAACCAAATTTTGTCCTTTCTTTTTTCTAACTGTTAAAGAATATAGCCATTTTTAATTTTTACTGATCCAGACCCGTTACGTCCAGAGATTTGGCACGAGAGTTGGGTTTTCTTTCTTCTACTTCTTCTTCGTCTTCTTTTTCTTTTCTTTTTCTTTTTTTCTTCTCCCATTGTCTTGACGTTTTAATTTTTAATCCCTCTGAGTTCAAAGTTTGTCTCACAGTTGCATGCCCGAAGAAGATCAGTCACGCACTGGACGTTTTTGTGGACTTGGCGTGTATTTCAAGGGGATAGATGGCCGTTCTTTCTGATTTTGCAAAAAGACTGGTGGCATTTCTCTCAGTGAGACTAGTTTCTTTCAAATTTTGCACGAGGATCTCGAGCCTTCATTTCGAAGCCATTACTTTTTCAAACAGAAAATATAAGTAATATTTGTTTTCGATAATTTTGATTTCATTACATTCATTTTTTTTATTTTTTATTTTTTTTTATTTTTTTTTACATATTTACATATTTTTTCTTTTTTCTTTTCTTTTCGTGCATAGATAAGTTCCAGCGCAAATTACGTCTAGTAAGCCTTGAAGTAACTGATTCATTTCCCGAATCACCAAAAAACCTTAGCATGGACCTTTTCTCCGGCCCTGCATGAACGAAATCTTTCAAACGTTGCATGCTGAAAAACGTCTGTGAATGTGTGTGTGTGTGTGTGTGTGTGTGTGTGTGTGGTGTGGTGTGTGTGTGTGTGTGTGTGTGTGTGTGTGTGTGTGTGTGTGTGTGTGTGTGGTCGTGCGTGCGTGGTGTGTGTGTGTGTGTGTGTGTGTGTGTGTGTGTGTGTGTGTGTGTGGTGTCGTGCGTGCGTGCGTGCGTGCGTGCGTGCGTGCGTGCGTGCGTGCGTGCGTGCGTGCGTGCGTGCGAGTGCTGTATGTGTGTGTGTGTGTGTGTGTGTGTGTGTGTGTGTGTGTGTGTGTGTGTGTGTGTGTGTGTGTGTGTGTGTGTGTGTGTGTGTGTGTGTGTGTGTGTGTGTGTGTGTTTTAGGGGAGAGGGGGTGGGGGCTGCTGTTGTTGTTTTTACTTACATGGGCGTACCAGTTTGTGTGACTAATCGATATACATTCGGTTTCACACGACACTCCCCAACAACACATAATTTTTTATATTTATTAAAAAAAACAAAAAACAAAAAAAACAAAAAACTTTTTTTGTTTCAGGTTGAATGTTTTGACGTGAGTCAACAGAACGTTTGCTTTCTGGTTTTCTGTGTTTTCTGTGGTGAGCAATTGTTTTCAGAAAATGTACTTCCAACTAATTATACACTGCAGTTAAAGAAAGAATACGTCCATTTAATTTAGCTTGACGATAGGGAAGTAGGGCGATTTTTATATATATATATATATTTTTTTTTTTTTAGGAGCTGCGTAGGCTTCTGCTCTAAAAAGCAAACAAACATGATTTGTCTAACAGGTATATGGAAGTGATCAAAATTAAAACTGCAAAGTAAATTTTTTGCTTTATATAGCCTTGTTGATTTTATATGGATCTTAGAAAACGAGTTTCGTCAGCGACGATTAGCAGGATCGAGTGTTTAGTTTACTATACCGTCAAGAGTCTTCGCTCGCCCGTCTCACATTGCGGCCTCCTCGCTGCTCGACATGAGAGTGAGAGGTGCGTCCTCACGTCGCCTGAGGTAAAACAACAGAGAGGCTGAGGTAGGCGCTACGCTCGTGGAACACTTCACAGTGTTATGAGCGCCTGATCCCACTAATCGCTACTCACTCAGGAAACTCATTTTTTAAAGTCGATATAAAATCAAAGGGCGTTGTATATAAAGCAAAATCTTCAATTTAATTTGTTTGTTTGTTTGTTTGTGTGTGTGTGTGTGTGTGTGTGTGTGTGTGTGTGTGTGTGTGTGTGTGTGTGTGGTGTGTGTGTGTGTGTGTGTGTGTGTGTGTGTATGTGTGTGTGTGTGTGTGTGTGTGTTGTTATATACGTTGTAGAAAATATAAGAAGGCTATACATTCTCTGAAGGTTTTGTAGCTTACTTATATAGACCGCTTACGAGTTGAATGGCGAGTGCCCCTGCGCCGGTTAGTTAGTTGGTGCTCGAGCCCAGTCAGCCACAAAGAGTTATATCAGGCGCCGGAAAATTATATTGCTATATGCACACATTATATAAGTATGCTCGTATCTATGAGATACTTGAGTATTAGTCTATACGTTGCGTCACAAGTCAATGTTATTAAGATAATGTCGTTATATGCAGTCACATACTCTGTTTCTGTGTGTGTGTGTGTGTGTGCGTGCGTGCGTGCGTGCGTGCGTGCGTGCGTGCGTGCGTGCGTGCGTGCGTGCGTGCGTGCGTGCGTGTGTGCGTGCGTGCGTGCGTGTGTGTGTGTGTGTGGTGTGTGTGTGTGTGTGTGTGTGTGTGTGTGTGTGTGTGTGTGTGTGTGTGTGTGTGTGTGTGGTGTGTGTGTGTGTGTGTGTGTGTGTGTGTGTGTGCGTGCGTGCGTGCGTGCGTGCGTGCGTGTGTGTGTGTAATGCCTAAATACAAGCTATACCTGTTCGCGCGAGTTTCAATTATAATATGCTTTGCAAATTTACGGGGGAACAGAAATGTTTTTTTGTTTGTTAATGTAAGAAGGTTAACGAGGTATGCTTTCGCCCTCACTTTTCTGAGATATTTGGAAATTTGTTATCGCTTCGTCTGTTATCACGTGGGCTGATATCGTTAAGTGTTACTAAGAAGAAGAAGAAGAAGAAGAAGAAATCTCACCTGATATCTCTGTGTAAAAAAACAACAACAGCGTTGTCTGTTACGGTCGCAAACCACTCCATTGCAGTATTATTATATGGTGCAAATACAACTGACGTTGGATACAGTACTACAATGCATGTTTTCCATTTTCCCAGGAATATACACATAGTTAGTACACCAGCTGTCTGCACGGGTTTTGTTATTCGATGGTTCGTTCCCCAGAAATTTGTCACGAGTGAAATCGAAACAGATGTGTGTGGGAGGGGAAAGTACATGCTGACGTATCAACATAATAGTAATAATAGTAATAATTATAATAATGAATACTTAGAGCGCCTAACCCGCACAGGCCCTAAGCGCTAACACGTTCTTTACAAATACATATTGTCAAAATTCAACGCATACAACATGAATGCACACACACACGCACGCACACACACAGACTCGCACAAACACGCACGCACGCACGCATGCACGCACGCGCGCACGCACGCACGCACGCACGCACGAACGCACTATAATAACACACGATAACACACGATAGCCACTTCCAGTATAACTGAAATACAATTATAATGCACTAAATAATTTAGCCAGGTGTTGATTTGATTATTTGATTATAGAGAAATCAATCGATAATCGACCCTACATTATTTTACTGTTATTTGACCCTTTGTCCACAATAATAATAATAATAGGGACTGAAATTACTGAGCGCTTTCCGAGACTGACAGCGCTTCACAACTTAATTAAAACAAACGTGCAATGCCCAAACACCCACATTCAACCTCATATCAGTCAATTTTATCAGTTTACGTCATTCCAAGCACACAAAAGTTGACATAGTAAAATCGGATAGGAATCGAGGCCTTCCAATAATCATTTGTCAGAAACTTAAATTGTAAATCCGACATAGTACGAGCCACGTGTTGTGTTCTTCATAATTATTCCCTACACATTTATGTTACCCATGTGTTATAACCACACTGCCTGACTGGGCGTAAAGCATCAAGTTACTTACTTACTCACCCATGTGTTCATGAAGATGTCAACAGTCTTGTAGCTGCGTTCCCAGTTCTT
>JABMCL010000013.1:442500-460000 GCA_018857735.1 Alviniconcha marisindica | reverse complement strand
GCAAATGTAATGTACACACGATCAGCATTAATAATCGTTTTCATACAGACGATGAGCGAAAGGTTGAAAAGAACGAGAGCGTTTAGTGGAGAGTTACCATCTCCTCCCTCTTAAGGAATCGTTCTTTAAAGAACATTTCCCACGGAACATAGTGCAGCTCCACCAGCGGCTTTCACGGAAGCGCTCCAAGAACAACCACAACTGCAAACATTCCTTTTAAATAGTACATTTTAAAGCTGCAGACTTTCATGAGAGTAAAAATTCGAACAGCCTCAATGAATAATATTCACCATCAAACAAAATTCTCATATACGATGAATCGGCCACCAAGTAAAGATAATAATAATAATCATCATGATTATCTTCAATCTCATCATCTTGAATCTCATCAAAGGTACGCCCAGCGGGTCACTCTTTTACGATTAAGTGATGAAATACTGATGTCATAACTTGGTTTGTTGAACTGATCGTTCATAGTCCTGTGGGTAAGCTAATATAACTTACTACACATAAAGATTTGGGGAGGTCTAATATCGCCATGACATAAAACAAAATATTGATTTGATTAAAGGGATTGTTAGCGGGTACGGTGGTCCGCGTATATTGTTTCAAAAATGGAAGTGTACCACACACACACACACACACACACACACACACACACACACACACACACACACACACACCAACACACACACCACAACACACACACACACACACACACACACAACAACACACACACACACAACACACACACACACACACACACACACACACACAACACACACACACACACACACACCACACACACACACACACACACACCACACACACACACACACACACACACACACACACACACCACACACACAACACACACACACACACACACACACACACACACACACACACACACACACACACACACACACACACACACACACGCACACACACACACTCACGCGCGATCGCACACACACACACTAACAGCAGCGCTACTAGTCGCGTCTCACTTTTTCGTTCAGGACAGTTTGTTTGACCTTATTCTAAACTTTCCAGATCTTCAAGAACTGATGCTATATTCCTGCTGGGGTGGTGTACACCGAGTGCACTGCATGATAACTTTAAAAACGTAGGTATGGGCTTCTAAAAGTAAAACACAACTTTGTTATTGCTCCGTCAGTATGAACTTGGATTTTTGTTTCTTTGGCCTGCACAACTTTGCTTTGATCGTATAGTACGATCTGTCTTTTCACCAAGCTTCATACGTGGGAAACTAAGGGAGCTTAACTGTCAACTCAGAAACACCTAAGGGCATCCAAACGTTAATTTGACCAAAGCTATATAAAAGAGTATTGTTAATGTACGTCCAGTCGTTCAACCGCGAATGTCATATCATGCAAAAAGCACAAATGTAAAACGAAACAACAACAATCTGAAACACGAATGACTGCTAGCGTTCTAAAACAAGATCCAAACACATAAAAGGCTCAAAAGAACGCTATTTATTAGGACAAGACAAGAAACAACAACAACCAACAAAAAGCGAATCATAGCAAGCCATTTTATGCTGATCAGGATTAGGAAAAAATGAAGCTGAATGAACCGCAGCCAAGGCAAAAAATACAGAGGTAGATTTCCTGGCAGCACGTGAAGCATGCAAAGCTAAATTCTAACGTACCCCTGCTAGGCTGTAAAGAGGGAGCCTCTTGATAGCTGTGGATTCGCAGCAGAGGGAATCTTCAGTTCTGCTTCCGCGGTACCCTGCCTCGTGGCTCCGGAACAATAAGATGGGAACCGGTTGCAGCATTTCTTTCAGAGCTCAGGAGCTGTATGAAGGTCGTGAGCCGGGTTGGCCTAGCGGTAAGGCGTTAGGCTGGTAAGCGGAAGGACCTCGGTTCGATACCGCTTCGGCTCTCCTTTCTCTTCAAAAAGGTTGTGGTTTGTGGACACCGTCTTGTGACTTTGTCCATCATCTTCCTACTGAAACATTAAAATGGCTCTCATCGTTGCCCATCTGAATGCAGGAATCATTCTGGTGGTGACAGTGTAACGATAGGTATATAATCTCCCTCTCCCCCCACCTCCATACTGCTTTTCCCCCCTTCTCCCCGTCCCTAATAAGCCTTCTGGTTTCTGTGGACGTTAAGCACCGTGTTTACTTACTTACTTGCTGTATGAAAATCGAAGTGGCCGTCCTCGGCTCCCCGTCCCTAATAGTCATTATTGTCTCTGTGGACGTAAAGCAGCGCTGAACTTGAAATTGGAGCATTCCACACGTGAGCCGGTTTGGCCCAGCGGTCAGGCGTTAGGCTGGGAAGCGTACGACGTCAGTTCGATTCCCCGCTTCGGCTGTCCTTTCTCTTCAGAACTTGTGGTGTGTGGACGTGTCTTGTGACGTTTCCCTTCACAATTAATGAAATATTAAAATGGTTCTGATCGCTGCTCATCTGAATGCAGACATTATCCTGGTGGTGACAGCGGATGTTAGGCATAGTCCCCCCCCCCCCCCCCGCCGCCCCCCCCCCCCCCCCCGCAACCCCCCACCCCCAGCTCCACGACCTCGGTCCACGCCAGTCCCTCCCCAGAGACGCCTCATAATTACCCCGGTGTTAACCAGGCCCTGGAACTGCGAGGCCTCTGGTGTTGGTAAAGTAATTAGAACAACGCCCTCAAAGACTCAGCTGCTAAGTGGATGAAGCTCGGCTGTGTGGTCCCAGCCTCCCCACTGGGCCCACAGCACTCCCAGCCCTGGGTAGGAGCCGGCCAGGACTGAAAAATCCCACTGACTCTGATGGGACTTGAACCTACGACCGACACACATTCTTTAAGCGCTAAACACCACGCCACGGGCCGGTTTTTCGCTTCAGTCTTGATGAGAATAGCGTTGTTGCAATCAACGTAAGGAAAGCGTTTCGTTGTTGTTTTTGTTTCCATATAAATGATGTCATTGACTTGTTGTTGTTTTTGTTTCCATATAATTATGTCCTTGGCTTGTTTTTGTTTCTGTATATGTTCTTGGCTTGTTGTTTTTGTTTCCATATATGTCACTGGCTTGTTTTTGTTTCTGTATATAGTCTTGGCTTGTTGTTTTTGTTTCCATATATGTCCTTGGCTTGTTGTTGTTTTTGTTTCCATAGATGTCCTTGGCCTTACCACAGCTGCACCAGTGGGAATTTTACACGAAAACACCGGTGTTTAATTTAGACCGTGAGATGCAGGCAGATATAAAATATATATGAACTGTCGCTGGCTGTTATCTGGCTTCGGGCGTGAACAGCTGTCTGGTGGAAAGAGAAAAAATCATGAGCGGTAGGCAAAGGGCCCATGCGTGTGTCTGCATATAGATCTAGCTGTCTACACGCTGAGGGAATAGTTGTGCATGTGTCCTACCTTTCTCTTACCCGTTCTACCCCACGCTGAGGGACCGCGGATGCAGAAATAAAAGTCCCCGCCGCCAAGAATCCAGAGCGGCTTACCACACGTTTTCTCTTCTAAGCCTGGAATGGGTCAGAATATAGCTTCGCATGCTTCAGAAATTCTGTATTTTCTTATCTCTGCCATTCTGGTTAATTCAACTTCATTTTCACCGGATTGTCTTCAAGCAAAACGTTATGAGCGTCATGAACAATGAATGAGACTTTAACATAGCAATGACACAACATACGTGAGGTATCATGAATTGTGATTTGAGCTGATATGACCTTTGAGGTTGACCGGGCGTTAAAGGTCAGCTAATTAATTAACTAAGTCATGGTTTAGACGGCAAGCTTTATCTTCAAAAAGGTTCAATGTTTTGATGCTTTTTCTTCCATCGCTCGCCCGCGGACTGTCCAAGTACCATTGTAATATAAACAGTGCACATAAACTTGATTATTTTTATATTTTTTTTTAATGATCAAACGCTTTGGGTTTGTGCAGTTCGAGGTGTGAGTGAACACACCTTATGTTGTTTTCTCTGTATGCCTAAGTGCACGGAGCTAACTGACTAAAAGAAGAGAGGTCAATTGCTCCCTGTTAAGTTGAACTGACTTGAACAAATATGGAACAGTGTGCAAGCCTGCGTAATGAATTTATTTTACAGTTTCAGCTGGATTTCTTCTGACTGTTTTACAGTTTCTGTTGGATTTAAAAGAGTGTTTTTTACAGTTTCAGTTGGATTTTTTCTTACTGAAGAGAGGGAGCTTCAAACACATAAACGATAGAAAGGAACTCTAATGTAATATGACAATACAAAACATGTGCGAATTTTCGGGGTGAGCCCCTTTTTCAACGCGACAAAACAACAGTTAAACGGTCATAAACTGAACACACCACAACTGCTACCGCAAAAGTACATTTTCATTATTTACTGTTTAACTGTTGTTTTGTCGCTTTGAAAAATGGGCTTACCCCGCAAATCCGGACATGCCTTGTATTGTCATATTAAATTAGCGTTCATTTTAACCAAACGCATAAAAGGTTCAAAAGAATGCTTATTTTTTATGACACAGACACACAATCTACAAATGTTCGGGAAAATGTCCTTTGTCAGACTACAAAACGACACTTAAACAACAGTTAAACGGTTAAAAACGATGAAAAATGAGATGATAAACTTATCTTCTTCTTCTTCTTTTTTTTTTTTTTGGGGAAAGGGGGGGGGGGGGGAGGGTTGAGCTGTTGTTTTCTTCTCCAGTTTTCTAAACTGCCGTTCCCCTAAAATTTGCAGATTGTGTGTCTGTGTCATAATAAATAAGCGTTCTTTTGAAAACTTTTATGTGTTTGGATCTTGTTTTAGAACGCTAGCAGTCATTCCTGTTTTAGATTTTTGTTCATTTTAACCGTTCACGTGTTTGGAGTTGTTTTAGCACGCTAGCAGTCATCATTGTTTCAGATTTTTTGAAGGGAGGGAACTCGAACAGACAAGCAGCGCTGACCTTGCCAGGACTGATCTGAAGACCCCAACCAATCACTGTCCACGACTGCGTCGCTTTGGGTTACCGTCTCCACTAGTCTTGGTAGCGGAGGCGATCGGAACTTGACCAAACCGCCCAGTGGTCAACGCTGATGGTATTGCCAGCGCTTAGAATGTGTCATGGATTTTTTTTTGATTTTTTTAAATCCACAAGTGAATCATGTCTTGTTGTCCAGCCTCCAAAGTTTTAGGCAAAATACTTTCCTTCCTTCCTTGTCACGTCCTGCCAAACATGTTTAAGTGATGAATTAGTGTGCAGGTATGCCTTGGTATACTTCGAGGAATATACTGCGTGTATATTGTACAAGTATGTATATTCACCCCTTCCATTTAGTCTTTAAGAATACACCATCAATCTCTCACTCAAGTCAAGTCAAGTCAAGTCGAGAAATTCATTATTCCTTCAAAGGAAAATGTGTGTACCACACATAAGAACAAAGACAGTGTACATTTAAAATCACTTAAAAAGGTACGCAACAACACGTAGTATCACACATATCTCAATATATACAATAAACACAAGCATAACCATCACTATTCTCATCCTATCCCTCCCTGTCTCTCTGTCTCTGTCTGTCTGTCTGTCTGTCTGTCTGTCTGTCTGTCTGTCTGTCTGTCTGTCTGTCTGTCTGTCTGTCTCTGTCTCTGTCTGTCTGTCTCTCTCTCTCTCTCTCTCTCTCTCTCTCTCTCTCTCTCTCTCTCTCTCTCTCTCTCTCTCTCTCTCTCTGTGAGTGTGGTATAATTTAGTTTATGTTGTGTAATATCATTCAGTAGGCTATGTTGTTCTTGTAATGTATATTGTTATTGTATAATTTGATAAATGTACTGTATGTCATTTATATGTTCGCCCTGATATAACCGCACTGGTTGACTGGGCGCAAAACACCAAGTTACTTACTTGCATCATTTATATTGTATATATACCAGCAGATACTGGACAGTAGATATCCACAAATCGGCAGACTTCTTCTGCCTGCACGAGGAGGTTGGGTGTTCTTTTGCTGTAATTCCGTGGTAACTGGGCGATTTTTTCTGTTTGAGCTTAGGGTGGGATGTTCTGTATTCACGTGATACAAAAGGCGTCGGTTGACAACCAGTTACATCTGTTTCTCTACACAGCTAAAACTGGTCTGTCACTGCAGCCGCGATTATATTTGTCAGTATATTGCTGGAAAGGCGGGGTGGGGTGCGGAGAGCCCTTGTGTTGACTACCCTTGTCCTGTATCCACGTGACATAAAAGGCGCCGGTTGACAACCAGTTACATCTGTTTTTCTACACAGCTAAAACTGGTCTGCCACTGCAACCGCGATTGTAGTTGTCAATATATTACTGGATAGGCGGAGTGGGGTGCGGAGAGCCCTTGTGTTGACTACCCTTGTGCTGTTACTTGGAGACAGGGACGATCTGAACCTTTTTCCAAAGGGCAGGCACTCCACTCCACCTGTTGGTTTGGCTGAAGCTGTTCGTACAGCCTCTTTGCCCTGAATACCGCAGATGCTCCACAAAAAGACCCTCCACTAAGAACCCACAGCTTTCTTTTTAACCAAAGGTCACCTCTCGTGTAGGTAGTTTTGCATTCTCATCTTACTACCGGTTCACTCAACTTCATTTCCCCTAATCCTCTTCAACCATAAAGTGACGCATGTCACTGAGACCGATAAATCCGGCTTCTGCTTGTGATTTGATGACTATGACCATCGTGGATGACTGAGCGTTAAATAGTTTGAAGTACGTGCAGAAGCATCCCGTTTGATGCTGATCACAGATGCTTCATCGTGTCACCAGAGAATGATGCCATCGATCGCGTGGCTTTCTGGGACTTCATCTTTTTCACAGTGAAAGGCTCTGTCATGCTAGAGGTTGCCGTCTTGCCGCTGGGATCCTGCTGTACATCGCAGTTGGTTTGTCCTCAGTCTGCTTCTGTTCTGCCTCGATGATACAGACATAGCCTTTAAACTTCAGTGTGTATGTGTATGTGTGTGTGTGTGTGTGTGTGTGTGTGTGTGTGTGTGTGTGTGTGTGTGTGTGTGTGTGTGTGTGTGTGTGTGTGTGTGTGTGTGTGTTGTGTGTGTGTGTGTGTGTGTGTGTGTGTGTGTGTGTGTGTGTGTGTGTGTGTGTGTGTGTGTGTGTGTGTGTGTGTGTGTGTGTGTGTGTGCACGCGCGCGCGCGCGCGCGTGTGCCTGCATGCCTTCCTGTTTGTGCGAGTTCTCAGGCTCGAGCCTGAAGATGTCACATGACAGAACCGCAAAAGGATTTAAGTGTCACGGGTCAGAAACTTTCACGGATGCTGGCACACTGTACCACGTACAGGACAGAAACTGAAATGGTAACACATGAGCGAAATCGAAAGGGATGCCGGTAGACCTAGAACGGAAATGCAAGTATCATAGGATGGAACTCAAAATAAAGTTGGTATAAGATAGAAACTCAAAGCGATACTAAAAAGGGCATCACAGGACAGAAACTCAAAGGGATGTATGTATCACTGTGACGGAACCTCAAAGGGATGTAGCTATCATATTACAAAAATTCAAAGGAATACTGATATCACAGACCAAAAACGAAGGTATCACAGCACAAAAACAAAACAGATGTCGATGTTACTGTGACAGGACCTAGAAAATATGCACTATTACAGGACGGAAACACAAAAGGATGTCGATATTACTGTGTTCGAAAATATGCAGTATTTAAGAAGAGAAACACAAAAGAATGTCGATAATACTGTGAAAGGAACTCATAAATGTGCAGTATCACAGGAGAGAAGCACGGAAGGATGTTGATAATATTGTGAAAGGAACTCGAAAATATGCAGTATCGTAGGACAGAAACTCAAAAGGATGTCGATATCAGTGAAGGGAACTCGAACGGAGGACGCGCCACTCAAGGGGTTGCTGATTTGAATGATTTGAAACTCAAAGGGTTGCTGGCTGCACTGAGGAGGAAACTCAAGGTTGCTGGACTGACTGAGGCCGAAACATAAAGGGTTGCTCATTTGACTGAGACGGAAACTCAAAGGGTTGCTCATATGACAGAGACGGAAGATCCTTGCTGGCTTCACTAACGCAGAAAATCAAAGGGTTGCTGGTTTGATTTTCAGATGGAAACTCAGAGTTGCTGCGGGTTTCACTTGATGGAAACTCAGAAAGTTGCTGGTTTAACTGAAGAGGAAATTCAAAGGGTTGCTGGTTTAATTGAAACGGAAACTCAGTGAGTTGCTGGTTTCACTTGACAGAAATAAAAAGGTCGCTGGTTTTATTGTGACTGAAACTCAAAGGGTTGCAGTTCTGACTCAGACGAAAACACAAACGGTTGCTGCTTTCACTGAGACGGAAACTAATAGGGTTGCTGATTGCATGAGACAGAAACTAACAGGGTTGCTGATTTCAGTGACTGAGACGGAAAATCAAAGGGTTGCTGTTTTGACTGGGACAGACACTCGGAGTTATTGTTTTACTGAGACGGAAACTCAAAGGGTTGCAGGTTTCACTCAGGAGGAAACTCAAAGGGTTGCTGTTTTGACTGTGACAGACACTTGGAGTTGCTGTTTAGACTGAGACGGAAACTCAAAGGGTTGCTGATCTGACTGAGACAAAAATTCAAAGGGAAACTCAAAGAGATGCTGAAGCAATGTATGACGAAGCGTCAAGACAGCAAGGCTCATATGAAACTGATCTAGCGTAGAGCACGCGAGCCCAAGGGTTTCGTGTTTTCTTTGGCAATAAAAGCGCTAAGCATGTGTTTTTAATGAGCTGTTTGTAATAAATACCATGCAGGCTGTGCCAATGGAGGAATGCCCTCCTCCTCCGACCCCGCTTCATCCCTCTGCAACCCCCCTCCATCACCCCTTCCCCACCCCCCCTACCCCCACCCCAACGGCTGCGAGCTGCTGCTGTCTCGGCGCGTGGCCTACACGCAGCTCAGGTTGGGAGAAGCAGCCATTTCGCAGTCTGTCTTCGCACGCCTCATTTTTCTCGTCTTCTTCCTCCCCCCACCCCCAGCCCCACCCCGCATCCCCACCATCCCCTCTTTCCTGTACCACCCTCTCGCCGCACTTTCCCTGTCTCACCCTCTCCCGCTCCCCCCCCCCCCCCCCCCCCCACAATCCATCCCCACACCTTCCTCTCCCCCCTTTATTTCTTCTACTCTCCCAATGGCCGCTTCTTCTAATCCGGTGGCACGCGCTGCGCGTGCAGACTGTCAATAATTCAATATCCTCGTTTTCGCGTCCTCTTCCACCGAGCCAGACACAAGTGCGAAAAGGTTCGGCTGGAAAATTGGTTACAGACTGAAGAAGACTGAGTGTACGACTGACTGACTGTCTAGTCTCTTCTTGCGGCAGTAGCTCTGGCTCGTGGTCGGAACGGGCTGAACGGGTGAAGGGAGATTTCAGAATGTTTGTCTCTCCTCGTCAGTCTTGGCAAGGGTTCTGTTTCCAGTTTTCGGAAGACCGGCTCCTCCCGCTCTGATGAATAGCAAACAACAGAATCCGAGACAGGCACAGAGAGAGAGAGGGAGAGGGTGAGAGAGAGAGAGGGCGAGAGAGAGAGAGAGAGAGAGAGAGAGAGAGAGAGAGAGAGAGAGAGAGAGAGAGAGAGAGAGAGGCCTGAGAGCACCATTGAAGTTTTACAGTTTCAATATATATATATATAATATATATATATATATATATATATAGAGAGAGAGAGAGAGAGAGAGAGAGAGAGAGAGAGAGAGAGAGAGAGAGAGAAGATTTTGTTGCAGTTCGGCTATAGTTATCAATATATTTCTATATATATATAATATATATATATATATATATATATATATATAAAGAGAGAGAGAGAGAGAGAGAGAGAGAGAGAGAGAGAGAGAGAGGAGAGAGAGAAAACAGACAGACAGACAGACAGACAGACAGACAGATAGACAGACAGAGAGAAGGTATAACAAAGTCCAAGCATGTTTTTTAGTGGAAACTTTTTACTCCGAATTTCACTCTTGAGGGCTTCGTCAAGGCCCGGTTAGCTGGACTGATTCCTACAACAAAAACAACAACAAAAAATATATAAAGTAGGTCAAAGGAGAGGGGAAAGGGAAGGAGGGATACATACACATATACTCAGTGACTGACTGACACGACGGAGAGAATAAATATGTGTCGCACTGAATAAATGTGTGTGTGTGTGTGTGTGTGTGTGTGTGTGTGTGTGTGTGTGTGTGTGTGTGTGTGTGTGTGTGTGTGTGTGTGTGTGGGAGAGAGAGAGAGAGAGAGAGAGAGAGAGAGAGGGGGGGGGGGAGTTATAGGGGTAGAGGAGAGGTGGAGGGTATTTCCCAATTTCAAAGCAAGTCTCAATAACTCGGCCGCAATTTCCCCTCAGGGATATCGGCTGTACTTGGATCAATTCATTTCAGTTTCTGTCTGTCTGTCTGTCTGTCTCTATCTTTCTCTGTCTCTCTGTCCCCCCCCCCCCCCCCCACCCCTCTTTCTCTCTCTGTACAATCCTTGCAAAATAAAGTTTTCCACTGTCCGAGTTCTCTCTCTCTCTCTCTCTCTCTCCGCTTCTTCTTCTTCTTCTTCTTTAAAGAATTATTACACCGGGAGCTGTCTCGAGTATGGGGACCTTTCACGTTGTATGTCAAATCAGTATTCTTGAAACTTGGCACCACTGTATTCAGGCCGTCGAGAAGAAAGACATTTTGATGCCTGTCCACCACTGAAACGTGTGCCGTATGGATCCACCGCCGAAACAACATTAATTTGTACGCCAGTCTATACACGCAAAGGTTGTACTGGAAGCGTCAACGGCGATGAGGGCTAGGGCTTTGCTTCCATGCAGTCAGTCGGGAAAGAGAAGAGAATTGATGCTTTCGGGTCGGCTAAGAAGAGCGCCACGACTGAAGGACTTGAAAAATGTGAATACGAGCGCTAATGGGGTAGCGGCAGTTAGGAAGGTCTTCCTTGTTCTCCAGACTGTGTGTCTGTCTGTCTGTCTGTCTCCCAGATGAGGTCACGTCGCAGGCAGGCACAGAGATAGGGAAGAAAAATCGATGTGGCGCTTGGCTCCAGCTCCTTGGAGATCGCCCCCGTGGCACATGCGCACGCGCAGCACGCACGGCAAAGCAGCAACCCGGGGCGTGGGCAGTGCCGCTGATTGGCAAACGAGCCGTTGCCATGGTTCCCAGACCCCTGGCGATCTGCTCACGCTTGATAAGTTGGCTACAAGAGTCGTGCAGCCGCTTAGCGCCCATCAGTCTCCACTTCAATAAGAGAGTGGCACTCTCCAAGACGTCTCCGGGCGCGCGCACACACACACACACACACACACACACACACACACACACCCACACACACACACACACACAGTCACACGCACACACACACGCACGCACGCAAGCACACACGCACACGCACCCCCCCCCCCCACACAGATTTATACACACACACACACACACACACACACACACACACACACACACACACACACACACACACACTGATACACACGCATGCACGCACGCAGCAAGCAAATACTCACACACACGCATGCACGCACGCACGCACAGTGCTCTCTCTCTCTCTCTCTCTCCTCTCTCTCTCTCTCTCTCTCTCTCTCCCTCTCTTCTCTCTCTCTCTCTCTCTCTCTCTCTCTCTCTCTCTCTCTCTCTCTCTCTCTCTCCTCTCTCTCACACCACACACACACACACACACACACACACACACCACACACATGACACACACTAACATACACTGACACACGCGCTGCCAGCGCCACAGCACACACACACACACACACACACACCACACACACACTAACCACACACACACACACACACTGACACACATGCGCACACACACTCACACACACACACACCACACACACACACACACACACACACACACACACACACACACACACACACACACACACACACACACACAACACACACACACACACACACACACACACACACACACACACACACACACACACACACCAATACCCATAAACATCACCAGTGAAGAGATAAGAGAAAAACTGCACACGTATATTTATGCCTCTGCAATATTTCTTCTTGCAAGCCCTCGTGAATGCATACACACAGCACAGCTCAGTTGCGCTGTAGTCAAAGCCGAACAAACAAAAACCTGACTGAAAAATATTTCCGTTGTTCTGTTGGCCGAGCCAGCAAAGTGAAAAACGTTCAGCCACGTTATAATATCTCTGATGAGATAATAAAGCAATCTTGAATCTTGAAAAAAAGTAATAAATCGCAAGAAAGATTTGCCTCATAATTGAATGTGAATACCTTTGTGAACATGTGAATTACCATCTTGCAATTTAGGTGTGTTTTTTGTTTGTTTATTTCCCCCCTCCATTTTTATATCACTGTTGCATGATAAATAATTTCAGTTTTATGTAATACATACGGTTATTTAGAGTTTTGACTGAAGCAAAGTCTTTAAGGTCACTTACATAATGTGTGATCATAAGCGAATACTAAATTTCAAAACTGTTTTTCTGTAGCAGTTATAGCATACAGTCTCCTACGGCTGAAAGTTAATGGTGAATCACCTTCCAGAATAGCTTTGATAGACAGTTTTCACCTTCGACTGACCTTAAACTAGGCTGCTGTCACCAGCTGAAGTCAGAGGCGCCCTTTACGGTCTTCCACCATGCAGTGTTTGCAGACTCGTGCATCAGTGATAAAAGGCAGGCAAGATAATATTGAGTGGTTTTAGATCTTCATAATCTACCTTCGGCGAAGGACAATGTCTTTAACGACACTCAATTTACAATAGCATGACTGTACATGTCCGTCACCGCCGTGCACCTTAAAGGGGACTGTACAGGTCCGTCATTGCCGTGCCAGTGTAAATTTCTAACGGGCACCTTAAAGGGGACTTAAAAGGGACTGTACACGTCCATTACTGCCGTTTACCTTAAAGGGGACTGTACACGTAAATTACTAACGGGCACCTTAAAGAGGATTGTACTCGTCCGTGACTGCTGTGTACCTTAAAGGGACTGTACACGTCCGTTACTGCCGTGTACCTCAGTTAAAGGGGACTGTATACGTCCGTTACTGCCGGTCACCTTAAAGCGGAACAGAAGTGACGCAAATAAGTAAGCAAACATGGTGTTTAACGGCCATAGAAACCACAAACGGAAGCGAAGGAGCATCATGGGCCGTGCGGATAATGGATCTAAGGGGCGCGACTCTGTCAGCCGACCCGACACACATCAGACCTGTTCCATCTCTCTGTCTGCAGAACATCACTCTTTATTTTTCATGACAAAACACACCCTCTTAACTTCTGCTTTCAGCATCTGCCATCGGCTTGACGATTCAAAGTGCCACTGGCAAAAAGGAATGTTTACAAAAAAATATGTTATCCCCACTGCTGTTTCAGTTTGAAATGCAGGATTTTAATCTGTTATAAGCGATGAAGCGTGTGCGTGAGTGCGTGTGTGTGTGGGGGGAGGGGGGCGGGGGGGCGGGGGGGGGCGGGGGGGGGGGGGGGGCGGGGGCAGGGGGGGGGGGGGCGGGTGTGAAGAGGTAAAGACGGAGAGAATTTTACGTATTTATTTAAGTGTAGTTTCTTAATCTTGAGCGGATGTGTCAAAGATTTTTTTTCTCCCTTCAATTGATGCATTCCATAATTATGAACAATGAAGATTTTGTTTGGATTTGGAATAACAAATAGACACACAGCAGTTTTTCATTCGATTTGTGGTCCTGTTTTTCAGAAATCGACGTTTGAAAGTGGCGAAAACACGACCGTGAGTGCTACCATTTTGTGCAATGCAGTCTGTGTCGGTGACGTCATGAGACAAGGCCAGCATGTGTGGCAAAAATATCAAATACGTCACGAGCCAACCTTTTTTTTCTAGTGCTCAAAAGCGAAGCAGTATGGCTGCGCTCTGAGGAGTTCAAATTCGAAGCACAAAGAAGAAGAAGCACTTCTTTTGTGTGAATATTGAGTTTTGTCCAAATATACAACGTTCATTTGAACCTTTTATGTGTTTGGATCTTGTTTTTGAATGCTAGCAGTCATTCTTGTTTCAGATTTGTATTAATATTGTACGTCACGAGCCATTCTTTTCTTGCTCTTCATCGGTAAAAAGCGAACCAACATGGCTGCGCCCCGAGAAGCTCAAATTCGACGAAAAAAGCAAAGAAAAAAAGCACTTCTTTAGTATGAATATTGATATTGTGTCTTTTGTCCTAATATATAGATTCTTTTGAATCTTGGATCCTGTTTTAGAATGATAGCAGTCATTCTTGTTTCAGAGTTGTTTCAATATTGACAGAAGAACCAAACAAAGCGTACAGATGGAAAGTAGCACAGTTTCTGTTGTCATGCCACCATGGTCCTCACCTCGGTTTCCCTTTAATCTTGCTCTAATCAGACATTTGCGAGAGGACATCGCCTTCGGGGTTTTATTTCCGGACAGCCACTCTTTACTAGATAAATCCAAGGTCCCCAAGCTGATAATCAGTTACATTTTTGCCATCCGCTGCCTTGTGACCACTTAGAATCAGGAATAATGTCAAGGTCACAGAAAGGCATGAGTCAGTAATTGAATCTCGTATCAAGACACAGTGCTTAGGAAGCATTACTGTCACACAGAGTTTGAGAGTTATCGTATTTATCGTGATGGTCACTGACTGCAGCGGAGCGGAGGGGGGAGGGGGGGGGGGCACGGGGGTTGGCAGCGGGAGGTGGGGGGGGGGGGGGGGGGTAGGGCGTAGATTCAGATCATTACTTTCGTGCAAGGAAACTGTTAAATCTTGGTTCGTGTGGTATTAGGGAGCTAAGTGGTTGTTTCAAATCCCTGATGTTGTAAATAATATTACGGTTGTATTCGGAATAAGTAAAATACGTGTGTAATAATTTTTGAAAATTCACTGATTTCAAGTCGCACAGTTTCAGCGCTGTCCTCAAAATGAAGCACCTTTCAGATTAACTCTATTCCTGCCAAACATTTGTAGATCTGTCTTAGTTTCGTTCCAAGAATACTCTGGAAGGCTAGTTGAACTATGATAAGCTAACTCGTCTTTTTTGAGAATTTAATCCACTGGAGAATATACATAGAAAATCGGAATTCAAGCTAAGTCCAAACGGCAAATGGGATGAATAGATTTTAAAATGTCGATTTTTTTTTAGCAAACTCTCACAAATCGAGCGAAAAATTGCTGTGTCTATTTTTTATTCTAGTCCTATTGATGGGCCCTGTAATACTTCTCATTCTTCAGATTATAGTGTCTATTATAGTGGAGTGCTTAAAGCCTGTGTGTGTGTGTGTGTGTGTGTGTGTGTGTGTGTGTGTGTGTGTGTGTGTGTGTGTGTGTGTGTGTGTGTGTGTGTGTGTGTGTGTGTGTGTGTGTGTGTGTGTGTGTGTGGTGTGTGTGTGTGTGTGTGTGTGTGTGTGGTGGTGTGTGTGTGGTGTGTGTGTGTGTGTGTGTGTGTGTGTGTGTGTGTGTGTGTGTGTGTGTGTGTGTGTGTGTGTGTGTGTGGTGTGTGTGTGTGTGTGTGTGTGTGTGTGTGTGTGTGTGGTGTGTGTGTGTGTGTGTGTGTGTGTGTGTGTGTGTGTGTGTGTGGGGGTGTGTGTGTGTTTGTGGTGTGTGTGTGTGTGTGTGTGTGTGTGTGGTGTGTTGTGTGATGTGTTGTGTGTGTGTGTGTGTGTGTGTGTTGTGTGGTGTGTGTGTGTGTGTGTGTGTGTGTGTGGGTGTGGTGTGTTGTGGGTGTGTGTGTGTGGTGTGTGTGTGTGTGTTGTGTGTGTGGTGTGTGTGTGTGTGTGTTTGTGTGTTTGTGTGTGTGTTGTGTTGCGCGTCGGTGGTGTGTGGGCGCGCCACGCCACACTGTTCTGAGGGTAAATGATGGTAGTGCGGTGTATGTGTGTGTTGTGGTGGTGGTGTGGGGTGGGGGGGGGGAGGGGGGGGGGGGGGGGCGCAGCGGGCGGGAGCTGGAGAGTAAGACACAGAGAGAGACGAGATGATGATGATGAAGTGATGCTTATGTCCTCAGATGTCAGTTGACATATTAGGGACAAGTTGTGACCAATGCCGAAGCACGGTGCAATAAATCTTTACGTCCACGGAAACCAGAAGGCTCGTTAGGACGGACAGTCCAGGACGTCCACCTCGACTCTCACACAGCTCCTGAATCATGTGAGAGAGAGACGGAGACAATTCAGGTTTTTATACTCTGTGTCTTCTTCTTCGGGAGCCAATGATCTTCATTTTTTTCTTTTTTCTTTCTTTCTTTCTTTTCTTCCTCTGATATTTTTTAATGCATATAATTATACGTAATTTTGAGCAGTTTAAATGTGTGTTGATTTGTGACAGTGTTAGTTCGCCCGGAGGTGACCCCATGATCTGCGGTTTACAGGACGCCAAATTCCAGCTACTAACTAAGTCATTTTCTCAGCTGACTGTCCATGATTTGCGGTTTACAGGACGCCAAATTCTAGCTAAGTCATTTTCTCAGCTGACTGTCCATGATTTGCGGTTTACAGGACGCCAAATTCCAGCTACTAACTAAGTCATTTTCTCAGCTGACTGTCCATGATTTGCGGTTTACAGGACGCCAAATTCCAGCTACTAACTAAGTCATTTTCTCAGCTGACTGTCCATGATTTGCGGTTTACAGGACGCCAAATTCCAGCTACTAACTAAGTCATTTTCTCAGCTGATTGTCCACGATTTGCGGTTTACAGGACGCCAAATTCCAGCTGGTAACTAAGGGCCAAAATTCCAGCTGGTAACTAAGCCATTTTCTCAGCTGATTGTCCATGATTTGCGGTTTACAGGACGTGACATTCCAGCTACTAACTAAGTCATTTTCTGCACTTGACCACGTCAGTATTACCAAACTTCGGATAAACCTGCTGATTTAAAAATAAAAATAAATTCTCCTTGCAATCATATATTATTCTTTTTTTGAAAAATCATGTATCAAGCATTTTATCCTATCGTTTACTGATTAAGAACTTTTAAAATGTCCTGTGTTTAATGGTTAGGTTGCAAGATAAATGGACAGACAGCACCAAAACACGGTTTGCCTAACTGGTAAAAAGACATGATACAAAACACCAAATTTATAATTATTATCAAACGGCCAATTGATGATTTGGTTTGTATTCACGATAGCTGGGATACATCCATACATTCATGTGTATTTTTTATTTTTTATTCAGTAATAGTTAATGGGCCTTTTTATTATTCATTTCTCATTTTTTATTGAGTAGTTCTTTGTCCCTTGGGGAACATCGGGCGGCCTTACCTGGGTAAGGCACCGCAGCCGCAAGAGCAGCGCTACCCATTCCTGTCAGTGTGTGCGGTATTTTCGTCTGTCCAGACAATGGTATGGCTGCCAGAGTTCGGGATTTTTAACGTGCGCGCATGTCGATGTGTGCTATTGCACACGGGGGCCGTTTAGAAACCGTAAGAGTGTCCGCACTGGAAGTTGACTTTGGGGAAAAAAAATACCGCGCTGCACTGGGGACTCGAACCCGCGTCAGTATTTTGCCTGGCGTTTCAACTGAGCTATCCCGGCTGAC
>JABMCL010000013.1:352500-427500 GCA_018857735.1 Alviniconcha marisindica | reverse complement strand
GCTATTATCAGCAAGTAATGCCCCATCTCTACTCTCATTTCACATGCAATCCTTCTTTCTTTGTGGAGTCGTCCGACTCAGCGTTGATTCGTGCTTGTGAACAAACCGTTCGAGGCGCGCTAGGTTAAAATGTGCCCCCGCCCCCACTCCCCGAGCCCCCCCCCCCCCCCCCCCCCCCATCCCCTGAGCCCCTCCCCCACCCCTCCCTAATAGTCCTTGTGGTCTCTGTGGACGTAAAGCAGCACTGAACACAGACATGACAGAGCTCAGGGGCTGTGTTAAAGTCGACGTGACCGTCCTGAGCTCCCTGTCCGTACGGTCTCTGTGGACGTAAAGCAACACTGAACTGTGTCAGAGCTCTGCTTGTCCCTAATATGTCCTCTGACATCCGAGGACATTAAGAACCAAGTAGTAGTCAGAGCTCAGGAGCTGTGTGAAAGTCGAGGCGGCCGTCCTGGGCTCCCCGTCCCTAATAGTCCTTGCGGTCTCTGTGGACGTAAAGCAACAGTGAACTGTAGTCAGAGCTCAGGAGCTGTGTAACAGTCGAGGTGGCCGTCCTGGGCTCCCCGTCCCTAATAGTCCTTGCGGTCTCTGTGGACGTAAAGCAACAAACAGTGAACTGTAGTCAGAGCTCAGGAGCTGTGTGAAAGTCCTTACGGTCTCTGTGAGCGTAATAAACACCATTAGAAGAAGAAGAAGAAGAAGCGGCTCAGTTCGAGATAAGCCTCAGCGCCGTAAGATAGGAAACCCGAACCCATGTGCCAACGGACACTACACACAACGCACAAACCGACATCTAGCTCCTACACTTATATTTCTGAAGGTATGGGTGAATGTACCTGAGGAAAAGGTTTGGAGGGGAGAGCGTTGGAGGTGGGGAGGGGGGGGGGCGGAGGCCGGGGGAGGGGAGGGGGGGGGGGGGGGGGGGGGCGGAAAATCGGACCACCTAGAGAGATGTCCGAACACCAGTCGGAAAATCGTCATCATATATTATCAGTCACATAATATTAGAGATATGGACGCATTACCGTACCCGACGGACGGGTGACGTAAGTTGAGAACTCTGTTAACTCCCTTTGTTGCTTTTATATAAATGGGACTACCGCATCTGCTATTTTGTTCCATATTAAGGCTGTTCCTTTTGCTAATCGATATACGGTACAAATAGCAGAGCTCTACAGTTAACCAGGCAGCGTAGCCCGGAAGCTACATAGACCGCATCTATGCAGACACCGCCGGCAGAAACGCCGAAGTGTGAGCATGTCTAGACATATAAATTATGGAAAGCGTTTTGATTTAGATGTGAGCCGGTTTGGCCTAGCGGGAAGACGCTAGGCTGGTAAGCAGAAGGGCCTCGGCTCGATTCCGCTTCGGCTGTCCCTTCTCTTCAAAAAGGTTGTGGTTTGTGGACACTGTCTTGTGACTTTGTCCCTCACAATTAATAAGACATTAAAATGGCTCTCATCGCTGCCCATCTTAATGCAGGAGTCATTCTGGTGGTGACAGTGTAGCAATATGTATGTAATCTCTCTCTTCCCCCACCTCCATACCCCCCCTTCTCCCCGTCCCTAATAAGCCTTATGGTTTCTGTGGACGTTAAACACCATGTTTACTTACTTGCTTACCTGTGATTTAAACAATACAAAAAAAAAGTAAGTTTAAAGTTCATGTATCGGCCTAACACAACAATTCTACAACTTTTGCGTCGGTGTTGGGTGCCGCGGACGGAAAGATTAATTTCCCCTTGTGGTGAGAACTCAAAACAGCGAAAGGTTGGTTTAAGCAAAGTTTGTTCAAGTTCATGTAAGTGTGCACGAACGGAATGAGCGCTATGCTAAGCTTATTTCAAAGCGTCATGAACATAATTGGCGAACTGCATTTTTATATATATTTTTTTTTTGCAGCAGGGGGCATTTCTATAAACAAGAGAGGAACCAAACAAAAATCAGAAATAAATCATCGAGGGAACTCGAAAACTTTACTTTACAAGGATTGTTGTTACGGTTCAGTCCCCAAAAAAAACTGTCGAGGGAGAGAGAGAGAGAGAGAGAGAGAGAGAGAGAGAGAGAGAGAGAGAGAGAGAGAGAGAGAGAGAGAGAGAGAGAGAGAGAGAGAGAGAGAGAGAGAGACAGGCAGGCAGGCAGGCAGGCAGGCAGGCAGGCAGGCAGACAGACAGACAGACAGACAGACTGACAAACTGACAGACAGACTGACAAACTGACAGACAGGCAGACAGGCAGACAGACAGACAGACACAGACATAGACAGACACAGACTGACAAACTGACAGACAGACAGGCAGACAGACAGGCAGGCAGGCAGAGGAATACAGGCCTCATTAAAAACACAAGCTGTGACTTCCACTTTAGGAATTTCGATTTCCTTCATACTCCGTTCTAAAGATGTCTTGGTATACTCGAGCCAAAAGGTTAAGCAATCCTTTTTTTTTTTACCAGATAAAGTCAGACAAATCATTTCAGAAAGTAAATAACAAATTGCCAAAATGACTGATTTTGTAGATGGCCGCGCTTGAAGGTAACTTGAGGGTAACTTTCACGCTTCTTAGCTGTCTATCTGTCTGTCTGTCTGTCTGTCTCTACACTGACCTGGCAAAGACTGGATCTGCTGTTTGAGTGCAAGCGGACGTTTGAAACTGTCATCTGTATTCTGAACAGCTGCGCCAGTGCCTAGCCAACCGGTGTCCTCATTAATTACTCCTGAGACTTTATTGTTTTGCTCGTACATGACACGGACAAAACTGATACGTTTAACGCACAGCATGGCGCGCATTCTTCCTGTATCAGTCCGTACGATGTAGCGTATGATGTACGATGTAGCAAGCGATGTACAATGTAGCAAACGATGTACGATGTAGTGTATGATGCGTGCGATGTACGATGTACCGTCTGATGTAAGATGTAGCATACGGTGTACGATGTAGCATATGATGTACGATGCAGCGTATGAGAAAACTGAGTGCATGTAGAATGGAGCCAGACAGCACCGGATACTGACGTTTCACACCTGCAATTTTTTTGTGAATGTGTATACATGAATGGTTGAATATCTGTACACTGTTTTGAATAGTGGCTTACTTTTGAGTTTGCGTGCACCTTTAACTTAGACGGAATTATTCAGACTCACTGATATCTATATCTACATCTGTACGCCGCACAGCTGACTCTCCCGACGATGGGCATGACTCGGGGACCGAGGGACGAGGTAATTTATTTTTTCAAGTCAGTGAAATTCACATAGAGCGCGGTGGAGCTATCAGAATCACGTCTATAGCTATTCCCTAGTATGCGGTTCGTACAACTCGTCAAATGCTGGGCATCACTCACGGACTGAGGGACGGGGAGATTTCAGTCTTTTTCCAAGTGAAACTCGCACAAAGCGTGATGGAATGGAGCTATCAGAATCATGTCTATATCTATACCCTAGTATGTAATTCGTACAACTCGTCAAGAGACGAGGTGATTTATATAGTTTCTGAGAGAAATTGGCACAAAGCGCAGAGGAGCTATCAGAATCATGTCGACTGGGCGATTCAGGCGGGGTTGTTAACTCCCTTGACTTTTGCCCGGCATCGCTTAAGTCCCTTGGCTGCTTTTACTTCCGGTGCGTACTTTCTTCACAATGGAAGGCGGTGACAGTGAATTTGGGAATTTTACACTGCCAACTTTAAAGGCATTTTTGGAGGCCCGTAGTCAGAATGTGTCTGGCAACAAGCAATAACTTATTGCTCGTGCTATAGGATGCCCCAAAACGCATTTTTTCCACGAACTCGCGATCTTCTGGTCAGCCAAAAAAACGACGCAAAGACACTTTTTTTTCAACCCTCCATCCCCTTTCCACAGTAATTTTTGCAACTGCAACAGTATTGGCATTTGTACTGCTTCGCAATTCTAGGTTCAACTTCCACTGTTACGCACAGCGTGAAGCAACGCCTACTCAGAAATCGGCCCGGAAGTGCGCTGCGACCTCTCGCGACGTCTTGCGCGAAAGATTACAAAGCGCATTCACTCTAGCAAACTAGCTTCGCTGAATCACCCAATATCTATACCCTGCTATGCAATTCATAGCGCTTTAAACACGCAAGCTTTTGTACGGAAGTTTTTATGCGCCATATATAGGCTAAATTTTCATTCATGCAGTTCGTACAACAGATTCGTCCAATGATAGGCATCACTCAGGGACTGAGGGAAGAGGATTTATTTTTCCAAGTGAAGTTCGCACAAAGCGTGATGGAGCTATCACAATTACCTTATTATGCAATTCGTACAACTCGACAAACGGTGGGCTTCACCCAGGGACCGAGGGACGGGGCGATTTATTTCTAAGCGAAGTTCGTACAAAGCGCGGCGTAGCTGTGAGAACCATGCCTATATCTATACCTAATATGCAGTTCGTACAACTCGTCAAATGCCGGCTGTCCATGACTCGGGGACCGAGGGACGAGGTGATTTATATTTCTTATTTTTCCAAGCCAGTGAAATTCATATAGTGCGCAGTGGAGCTATCAAAATCATGTCTATATCTATACCCTAGTATGCAATTCGTACAACTCGTCAAGGGACGAGGTGATTTAATTCTGAGCGAAGTTTGCACAAAACGCGGTGGATCCATCAGAATCATGTCTATATATGCAATTCTACTACTCTGTGAACACGCATGGTTTTGTGTGTAAGTTTTTATGCGGCATATATAGGCTAAATGACAGGCATCACTCATTGACTGAAGGAAGAGGATTTATTTTTTCCAAGTGAAGTTCGCACAAAGCGTGATAGAGCTATCACAATCACCCTATTATACAATTCGTTCAACTTGTCAAACGGTGGGCTTTGCTCAGCTACTGAGGGACGAGGTGATTTATTTTTTCCAAATCAGTGAAATTCATATAGAGCGCGGTGGAGCTGTCAGAATCATGTCTATATCTATACCCTAGTATGCAATTCGTACAACTCGTCAAGGGACCTGGTAATTTAGTTCTAAGCGAAGTTTGCACAAAGCGCGGTGGAGCTATCAGAATCATGTCTGTATCTATACCCTAGTTTGCAATTCGTACAGCTCGTCAAGGGACGAGGTGATTTAGCTCTGAGAGAAGTTTGCACAAAGCGCGGTGGAGCCGTCAGAATCATGTCTATATATGCAATTCTACCACGCGGCTGTGAACACGCATGGTTTTGTGTGGAAGTTTTTATGCGCCATATATAGGCTACATTTTCATTCATGCAGTTCGTACAACTCGTCCAATGACAGGCCTCACTCAGGGACTGAGGGAAGAGGATTTATTTTTCAAAGTGAAGTTCGCACAAAGAGTGATGGAGCTATCACAATTTCGTACAAATCGTCAAACGTCAAGGACGAGGTTGCCGTTTAAGCCGCGAAGTTCGTACAAAGCGCGGCGGAGCTGTCAGGATCATGTCTATAGCTATAACGCAATTCGTACAACTCGTCAGTGGGCTTCACTCAGGGCCTGAGTGATTTGGATTTAGCTCTAAGTGCAGTTCGCGCTTAGCTCGGAGTAGATATACCTATTATGCAATTCGTACAACTCGTCTAACGATGGGCTTCACTCAGGGACTGAGGGATGAGGATTTAGTTCTAAGTGCAGTTTGCACTTAGCTCCAGTGGATCTAAAAGAATCCAATCCATAGCTATATCCTACCACGCTGTTTGTACCAAGTAAGTAAGTAAACATAGTACTTAACGTCCACAGAAACCATAAGGCTTATTAGGGACGGGGAGAAGGGGGGAAAGGGGATATGGAGGTGGGGGGAGAGGGAGAGTATATACCTATCGCTACACTGTCACCACCAGAATGACCTGCATTAAGATGGGCAGCGATGACAGCCATTTTAATGTTTCAGTAGGAAGTGATGGACAAAGTCACAAGACAGTGTCCACAAACCACCACCTTTTTGAAGAGAAAGAAGAGCCGAAGTGGCGGTATCGAACCGAGGTCCTTCCGCTTACCAGCCTACCGCCTTACCGCTAGGCCAAACCGGCTCTCAGTTGTTTGTACCATGGACGTATATAATTTATATAGGTCCATGGTTTGTAGAGCTCGTCAAGCGGTGGGCATCACTAATCAGGGACTGAGGGACTGTCGAGGGACGCTCAGTCATTCCCACAAAGCGCCGTGGCCGAGCTGTGATCAGGGAGTCCTTTTAGGAGCTGGACGTCGATGCCGGTTTCCCTCAGTGTTTTAATCCCCTTTAATGGGTCCTCGGCAGCCAATGCGGTTTTTACGCAGAGCCCATTCACCGTTCAGCTGACTCACTGTCCCCCACTGTCAGCGGTGCAAGGCTCCGCCTCAGAGCCTCGAAAAGCCTCGGCCGTGAACTAAGAGGATAAAAGATTCGCAGACGAGGGTGGCGGGGGGAGGGGGGGGCGGGGGGGGGGGGGGGGGGGGTAGGGAGGCGAACTGGGAGATGAGACAAGAAGGGAGAAGACGATCTCTGGTTATGGAGCGGGGAGGTGGGGGGAGGTGGCGGGGGGCGAGGTGGTGATAGTGGTGGTAGAAAAATGGGGTGGGGGTGGGGGTAGGGGGAGTGGTAGTGGTAGTAAAGAAGTGGGGGTGGGGATTTGTGTGGCCCGGTCAGAGCAGTGGGTGGTTTAACCCCCCCCCCCACCACCACCCCCCGCCCACCCTCCATCACTCCCGCAGCACCCCCCACCCTCCACCCCTCCCCCCCCCTCCCCCCAGTGGGTGGTTCAGTGATAAGTGACTCCCGAGGAAACTGAGACTGGCTGCAGCGAGAAATGAGCGGGTTGGGGAAGTATTGTTCGCCCCCTGACAAGGCCCCAATTATCTGGCGCCCCGCGGTCATCGATCACTGTCAGGCAATCAGGCTCGCAGCGGCTCGCGCTCAGCTAAACTACACACGCCGGGGGAATAAATAGCGAAAAAGACTGAACAGCGAGGAAAAGATGAAAGGGAATGGGGTCTCTTCCCCCTTCCCCCCTCTCTCCTCCCCCATCCCCTTTACACCCTCCACGCCCCCCCCCCCCCACCACCCTCAACGCTAGGGGTATAGGGTGGGAGGAGAAAGGTGGAGTCCTTAAAAAAAGCTCGTGCGAAGCTTGAAGCGAGGCGTGCAAGCAGGGGCCGTTCTTCTCTGAGCCACGATCTCTGTGGTGCAACTGACAACGACGGAGAAAAGGAGCATAGAAAGGGGGGGTTTGATGATACGGGGAGCAGACAGGCTGCAATGGAGAGGAGAAGGGGAGACAGGAAACGGGGTCAAAGGGCGAGGCGAGTCAGGGGATTTCCGGGGGCTGTCTCAAGATACTGCTCTACCCCCCCTTTCCGCCCACCCGCCGACCACCCCCAATTCCCCAACCCCCAAGTAGAAATGCCTGTGCTGTGCACGCACACACACACATACACGCGCGCACGCGCGCACACACACACACACACACACACGCGCACGCACGCACGCACGCACGCACGCACGCACGCAACACTCACACACACACACACACACCACACACACACACACACACACACACACACACACACCACACACCGGTAGCATACACACACACACACACACACACACCACACACACACACACACACACACATATATATATATATATATATATATATATATTATTATATATATATATTATATTATATATATACACGAGCAGCATCACACACAACACACATCTACATACACCCACGTACGCGCGCGCCCACACACACACACACACACGCACACACTGACACACACAGTGAGACAAGTCTGTGTCAGTGACATCAAACTGACAAAGTTATGCCATGCTGCCAAGTACTTGAAATGGCAAAGTCAAAATGTTTTGCTTACATCATATTCTGTGCAGGCTTTCTTGCCTTTTTCAGTTGTTTTTGTCAACAGTATGTAGAATTCGTTGGGGTGTCCTTCTGTGGCGTCGGCATAATTTAACTATTATTGCTGTTGTACACGCTTTCAATTACTAAGTTGTAGTAGTGATCAGTAGCAAGTAAGTTGGTGTTTTACGCCCAGTCAACCGGTACGGTTATACCAGGGCGTTGATCAGTAGCAGCGTCAGCAGCAGTAATAGGAGCAATAATAGTAGAAGTAGTAGTTATCATCATCATCATCAGCAGCAGCAGCAGCAGCAGCGGCATCTGTAGTAACATCACCACCATCATCATCAAAACAGTAGTATTACTATCATCAGCAGTAGCAGTAATAGTCATCATCATCGCCAGCAATAGCAGTAGTAATCATCAGCAGCAGCAGCATCTGTAGTCATCATCATCATCAGCAATAGCAGTAGTAATCATCAGCAGCAGCAGCATCTGTAGTCATCATCATCATCAGCAATAGCAGTAGTAATCATCAGCAGCAGCAGCATGCAGCAGTCATCATCACAGCAGCAACAGCAGTAGTAATCATCAGCATCAGCATCAGCAGCTGTAGTCATCATCATAGCAAGCAGTATTCATCATCAGCAACAGCAGTATAGTAATCATCATCAGCAGCAGCAGCAGCAGCTGTAGTCATCATCATCATCAGTAACAGCAGTAGTAATCATCATCATCAGCAGCAGCAGCAGCTGTAGTCATCATCATCATCAGTAACAGCAGTAGTAATCATCATCATCATCAGCAGCAGATCATGCACGGCATGTAGTCATCATCATCATCAGTAACAGCAGTAGTAATCATCATCAAGCAGCAGCAGCTGTAGTCATCATCATCATCAGCAAAAGTGTAGTAATCACATCGCAGCAGCAGCTGTAGTCATCATCATCATCAGTAACCAGCAGTAGTAATCATCATCAGCAGCAGCAGCAGCTGTAGTCATCATCATCATCAGCAATAGTTGTAGTAATCAGCATCTGCAGCAGCAGCTGTAGTCATCATCATCATCAGTAACAGCAGTAGTAATCACAGCAGCAGCAGCAGCTGTAGTCATCATCATCATCAGCAATAGTTGTAGTAATCAGCATCTGCAGCAGCAGCTGTAGTCATCATCATCATCAGTAACAGCAGTAGTAATCATCAGCAGCAGCAGCAGCTGTAGTCATCATCATCATCAGCAATAGTTGTAGTAATCAGCATCTGCAGCAGCAGCTGTAGTCATCATCATCATCAGTAACAGCAGTAGTAATCATCAGCAGCAGCAGCAGCTGTAGTCATCATCATCATCAGCAATAGTTGTAGTAATCAGCATCTGCAGCAGCAGCTGTAGTCATCATCATCATCAGTAACAGCAGTAGTAATCATCAGCAGCAGCAGCAGCTGTAGTCATCATCAGCAGCAGCAACAGCAGTAGTAATCATCAGCAGCAGCTGTAGTCATCATCAACATCAGCAATAGCAGTAGTAATCAGCAGCAGCAGCAACAGCAGTATAGTAATCATCATCATCAGCAGCAGCTGTAGTCACCATCATCATCAGCAATAGCAGTAGTAATCATCATCATCAGCAGCAGCTGTAGTCATCATCATCAGCAGCAGCAATAGCACATCAGCAGCAGCAGCAGCATCTGTAATCATCATCATCAGCAGCAGCAGCATCTGTAGTCATCATTAGCAGCAGCAGCAATAGCAGTAGTAATCATCATCATCAGCGGTAGCAGTAGCAGTCATCATCATCATCGTCAGCTGTAGTAGCAATCATCATCATTATCAGCAGCAGCAACAGTACTAGTAATAACAGTAGTAGCAGTACTAGTCGTCAGCAACAACAGCAGCAGAGTAGTAGTAGCAGCAGTAGTACTCCATCATCAGTAGCAGCAGCAGCAGAGTAGTAGTAGCAGCAGTAGTACTCCATCATCAGCAACAGCAGCAGCAGAGTAGTAGTAGCAGCAGTAGTACTCCGTCATCAGCAACAGCAGCAGCAGAGTAGTAGTAGCAGCAGTAGTACTCCATCATCAGCAACAGCAGCAGCAGAGTAGTAGTAGCAGCAGTAGTACTCCATCATCAGCAACAGCAGCAGCAGAGTAGTAATAGCAGAAGTAGTAGTAGTCATCAGCAGCAACAACAACAACAGAGTACTAGTAGCAGAAGTAGTAGTCATCAGCAGCAACAACGACAACAGAGTAGTAGCAGCAGAAGTAGTAGTAGTCATCAACATCATCAGCAGCAGTAGTAATCCATCATAAGCAGCAGCAGTAATGGGCAGCAGCAGCGACAGCAGTAGCAGTAGTAGTCATCATCATCATCATCATCATCATCATCAGCAGCAGCAGCAGCAGCAGTAGTAGAAGCAGCAGCAGTCGTCATCATCATCAGCAGCAGCAGCAGTAGTAGAAGCAGCAGCAGTCATCATCATTAACAGCAGCAGCAATATTGAAAAACAAATCTGCTGCGAGTATTGAAACTGAAACTTTAGTTGATAATTATTTAATGATGTGGTGTTTCCGTGCCACAGTCACGCGCGACGTGTGTATGTGCGCGTGCCGGTGTGCCGAGCAGTCCGCCTCTTGTATCACTGACACCGCTGCACCACGAAACACAGGCTGCGAGATAATTACCAGCTGAACCATAAAGATTGGGCAGATTTTCAAGCCAGTAGCCGAATGCAAATGTCCATGCTTTCGGTTTCTACTCTGCAGTTGTCCCAGCCACCAGCACGCACATGGACGGAGTTCATAACTTAAGCAATGAGCAATGGCGGCTTGGTTCTTTAAGGGTGAAATAAACTTTCTGTGAGTATATTGATACATAAAAGATGGCAGACAAAAAATAAATAAAAAAAGCTCACGAACTGACACAAAAGCAAAGCGCTTGTACTTTCACCCCTTTCAGTCGCGTTATGCAGAGTAAACTGAACTCCGTCGTAACACATTTTTGGGGTTACGCGGGACACTCAAATTCAATTATTTCCTCTTAGACCAGTCTGTCTAATTATTCTTGTGCTGCCACGTCTCTTCTGTTGTTACTCACATTGAGTTTCTCTTTGTTCAGTGACGTTTTATCATCAAATGTAGTAAATGTATTGTGTAAATCACGAATCAAAAGGCAAATTTCTCTACACAGAGACAATAAAATATTGTATTGTAATCATCTTCTCAAAAAATGAACAGGTTAAATAATAATTAAAAGATTGTCACTGCTACAATATGGTTCCGCGGACGCATAAATGAAGATCCCTCTGGTAAGACTGAATCCAGAACAGATTCTTTGAATGCTCTGGATATGGATAGAACTCTCATTTCTGCATCCGCAGTACCCCACTCCGGGGATATAAATACTCTCTCTCTCTCTCTCTCTCTCTCTCTCTCTCTCTCTCTCTCTCTCTCTCTCTCTCTCTCTCTCACACACACACACACACACACACACACACACACACACATACACACACACATACGCACGCACGCACGCACGCACGCACGCACGCACGCACGCACGCACGCACACACCACACACACACACATACACACACACACACACACACACACAAACTATAGTTCCTTTGGAGAAAAACAACTGAGCAGTTGGCGAAAACGGTAGATTTTGCCCCGATAGCTCCCCATATGGTTGAAAGGTTCTGACTTGGTTGTTTACGTGGTAAGTAAGTAAGTAATTTAGTGTTTTACGCCCAGTCTTTACGTGGTAAACCAATGTAGAAGCAAACACATCTTACATAGGCAGATAAATAGGCGCAGATTTATAGGCAGATAATTTATGCTACACACAAAGTAAGAGAGAGAGAGAGAGAACTCGAAGTCGAAAACTTTATCTTACAAGGAGAGAGAGAGAGAGAGAGAGAGAGAGAGAGAGAGAGAGAGAGAGGAGAGAGAAGAGAAGAGAGAGAGGAGAGAGAGAGAGAGAGAGAGAGAGAGAGAGGAGAGAGAGAGAGAGAGAGAGAGAACTTGAAAACTTTATTTTACAAGGATTGAGAGAGAGAGAGAGAGAGAGAGAGAGAGAAGAGGAGAGAGAGAGAGAGAGAGAGAGAGAGAGAGAGAGAGAGAGAGAGAGAGAGAGAGAGTATATAATTATTATTATCCCTAATTATTATTACTATTATTATTGATCGCTTTTATATAGCTCTATTCTCTTCTGCTCTCGAGCAGACTCATTACGCTCATGTCGCATGTGACTCAGAATGAGTGACTATCCTTTTTATAGCGAGTATTTTTAATATCCACCGGAGTGGTGTACTGACAGCGCTATTTGGTTGGTTGTATGGCTGGTGCCACGTGAAACTGTTGCCGTTTCGGCGCAAGTTTTGCGTACACCATTCAACCATGCACCCAGTAAGCCTCATGATTTCAGTGGACATGTTTACTTTTATATATTTAAAAAAAAAAGTTTATAAATAAGTATCGTTCTGATTGTTAGTGGTGTTTTTTTTGTGTGTGTGCGTGTGTGGTTTTTCTTCCGATGTTCACTCAGAAGTGATTTTTTCTTTTTTCTTTTTTTCTTTTTTCTTTTTCTTTTTATGGTTTTTGTTTTTGGTCGTTTTGGGGTTGTTTTCGTTTTTACATCTGCTTTCTTGCACATAATATAAATAGCAAATCGTAAACTAAGTTCGAGGAATTATTAGCAGTTGTATTCGTTCATATATTTATATCCATTACTATGATCATAAGCTTAACGATTACACGTTGTGACAGCAAGGTCCGATTTTATTATTGTCGTTTTTCTTCTTTTTTCCGCTAAATTGTTTTTTTGTTTTGTTTTTTGTTTGTTTTGTTTTTAAGTGTTTTGGGGTGCTCAAACTGCGAATCCGTGTGGTATATGATCCCATTCTTATCATTACATATCTAATCAATAAAAGCATCATATAATTTTCAAAACCGACCGTGTTTTTCACAAGTTATTCCAATGGTCTACGTGTACGAAAAAAAGTTAAAACAGTAAAAATCGATTTTTCCGAGAAAGTGGTGTCGGTAGTTTGTTGTGCGTCCTTAATTGGTTTTAATTCCATTTCTTCCCAGTGATTTTAAAACCAAAAGTCAAGTGTGTGTTGTTGTTTTTCCGCCTGGAAATATTGTGCGTTGCTATTTCCGAGCACTCTCTCCGTTATTTGCAGGTAAATTAATTTAATAATAATGACGATGATGATCATAATAATACTAATAATTTCATTGATAATAATAAGTCCCTTTTGTTATTAATAATAAACATCATTCTATTGGCTCTGTTAATCATACAGTGTATTGTTTTACAACCAAAGTGCGCGCACGAAGCCTTCTGTGATCCAAAAATAAAACTTAGGACATTTTCAGATACTTCTAATGTTAGTACGAATTTTATTATTACAAAGATACACGCGGTGGAAGGGAGACAGAGAGGGGGGCGGGTGGGGGGGGGGGGGGGGGCGAGGACGAGGGATCTACATTTAATTGTTGGTTGAGTTCTTTTCCTTCTTTGTTCCCCACCCCCACCCCCCCCCCCCTTTTTTTTAAAACGCTTCTTCTTCTGTTCCTCTGCATTTTTTTTAAATCGCCGAGGCTTTACGTTATATCAAACATACACTGTAGCGAGATACTGTCTGTAAGCTGAGGTAGAATTCACGGCTATCTGAAAGAAGTTATTCAGTCTCATGATGACACTTGATTGTCCTTGTTTATTTAGTGGGACAAAAAAGAAGTTTCATTCTACTTTTATAATTCCCTACGAGAGAGGTCGAGACTATGTTTCAGTAACTTTAAGTCGTCATGTTTCATGAGCTGGGTATGTCTTTTTTATTTTTCTGTCTTTTTCTTCTCTTTTTTTCTTTTTTATAAACTTATTTTATTTAAACGTGTCAGAAAGAAGCAATGATCACAAAGGTACTACCACCACCACCACCACCATCACCACCAAAAACAAACAAAAATAAAAACACACCTGTCACTCAGATTCAATAAATAAAAAATAAAAAAATAAAAAATAAATAAAAAGGTAAACATGATGCCCAACGTCCACAGAACCCATAAGGTTTATTAGGGACGGGGAGAAGGGGGGAAGAGGGAGACTATATACCTATCGCTACACTGTCTCCACCAGAATTATTCTTGCATTAAGATGGGCAGCGATGAGAGCCATTTTAATGTTTCAGTAGGAAGTGATGACAAAGTCACAGACAGTGTCCGCAAACCACAACCTTTTTGAAGAGAAAGGAGAGCCGAAGCGGTATCGAACCGAGGTCCTTCCGCTTACCAGCCTAACGCCTTACCGCTATGCCAAACCGATCAATAGCCAAAAGTAGGCTTTATATCTGAATTATGCATGCCTTCATTTGTTATCACTGGCTGGATACGCGTTTTTTGTTTGTTTTGTTTTTCTTTTCCTTCTCTCGTTCCTGCCTCTGTTTCGTTGTTTGTTATTCGACTGTGCTCTCTCGCTCGCTGTTCTCTCCTTCCAGGGTGAGAAAATGAAAAACGTGAGAGTAAAAGAGGACAAAGACACACACACAAAACACACACACACACACACACCACACAACACACACACACACACACACACACACACACACACACACACACACACACACAAACACACACACACACACACACACACACACACACACACACACACACACACTCACCACACACACAAACACACACACACACACACACACACACACACACACACACACACACACACACACACACACACACACACATACACACACACACACACACACACACCCCACGCACGCACGCACGCACGCACGCACGAAAGCCGCGCGCGCGCAGAGAGAGTGAAAGAAACCAAATAAACCAACAACAAAAAAGAAGAAAGAAAAAAATATCGGGGTGGGGGGGGGGGGGGGGGCCCGTAAGGGGAGGGGGGGGGGGGGGGGGGGAATGGTACAAAAAGTACTTAAAACAAAAAAGAGAAGAGGTTGGTATTATTATATCCAAAAAAATAGTTTTCATCCGTGATCAGCTGTATTAATTTCTGCGGTAATTGATCCAATGTGTTTTATTGCAATATGTTTTGAATAAATTCTTGTTTAAACCAATATGTTGTAAGCAATGAGCAAATATTACCTCAGCAATACAAGAGCAAGAATATCAGTATAATTTTTATGAGGGTTACATTAACTGATTAGGCAACTAATAAATAGACTACAAATGATGACTACGCAATAAAATAATTCAATTAATCATTACATGTGGGTTGTCAATCAGACGATAAACTGGTTTGCAAAACAAATGAACGAATGATGACATAAATAAGCAACCGGAACTTCCGGCTAAAACCACGCTGTGCACATGCGCCAGAGACAAAACGTCCAGGGAAGAGAGAGAGAGACAGACAGACAGACAGAGACGGAGAGACGGAGACAGAGACAGACTGAGACATAGAGAGACACAGACAGAAACAGAGACAGAGACAGAAAACAGACAGACAGACAGACAGACAGAGAAGTAAGTAAGTAAACTGGTGTTTTACGCCCAGTCAACCAGTGTGACGAAGAAGAAGAAGAAGAAGAAGAAGAACGGAAGAAGAAGAAATGGCACAGAGAGAGAGAGAGTGAGAGAGGAGGAGAGAGAGAGAGAGAGAGAGAGAGAGTTAAAAAGAAGAAGAAAAAAGAAGAAAAAAGAAGAAGCAAATTGATTAATGACTAAACCCCACGGCTGCTTACTCCGCTGACCACCCGATCACCCCAAAGTTATTTTCACTATTTTACCCTATTATCAATTATGTCAGGGTGATCCTAAACGGTATCCCACATAACTTTATACTGTGGCCACTACTCAGTTGCTTGTTGGTTGAGCCAGCGTTGCTTTACGTCCACAAAAACCGTAGGATTATTAGGGACGGGAGCCCAGGACGTCCACCTCGACTTTCACACTGACACAGCTCCTTAGCTCGTCAGTCTACTCAGTCTGCAAAGACATCATGATGTTCTCCGCAGTGTAGCCGATCCGTTTATGTCGTCGTCATCGGCGTTATTGTGTCCGACGAGTTTTTTTAAATGTTTTTTTATAGTGTCATTCGTCTGTTCGCTTTGTCGCCCAGTCCTGGGTCATTCAACGGCATGTCACTGTCCGGCTTCAGTCGAGTCCCCGCAGGGGTCGGCGGGAGAATTTTCTTCTTCAGGGCCAACTTTCTGTGCTGACTCTTATTTCGGTAACCGTTCCAACTCCTACCGCTCCCGGTCATTCTGTCACTTGAGAACCAAACAGTGCTCGCTGTAACTGAGTGCACCACTTCGGTGGACTCTATTAAAAAAGCGTGCTATAAAGGGATACAGTCACTCATTCAGAATCACATGCGACATGAGCGCCGGCAGTGAGTCTGCTCGATAGCAGAGACTGAACAGCGCTACATAAAACTGACGCGATCAATAATACGATAGTACTAATAATTAAGAAATAATGATCATGATTAATATGCTTAAACTTACAAAAACAGACTCTACGGATAGGCATCCGTTTATGCCGGACGGCTGATTCAGTCAAGTAATTTGCGGCTCAGATTACGCCTATCCGTTCATGCCGGACGGCTGATCAGAATAGTGTCAGCAAAATAACACACACACACACACACACACACACACACACACACACACACACACACACACACACACACACACACACACACACACACAACCCCGCGCGCGCGCGCGCAAACTTCTGCATCCTTAGTACCCACTGCAGACGCGAACAAAAAAATAGCAATCCACGGTCGAAGGGAAACAACCAAACGAGTTGGTGAGATTTGAATAGTTTCCCTTAGTATGAACAACTGCGATTCGACGGAAAACGAAGCAAAATAGACAGAGAAGGAACAAACAACACAGAATGAGAAGGATTCTTTCGGTTGCCCTGAAATAATTTTTCTAGTGATTTAGAATTAATGTCGTTAATGTGATTATGTTGCTCTTTCATAACGCAAAAACAAAAATTAACCTCAAATACCGCGATGTACAGTATTCTGGCCAATCACAGACAAGCACTTCCGCTGGGTGATTTCCCGCGAAAGAAGCAACACACTACACGTTCTGCAGATGCTGCATAATCTTTTTGGACGGTAGGTTTAATCGATCATTTCTATGCCATTGAAACATATTTTTGGGTTGTTGTGATTACACTATAGTTTTGCTGTTATATACCAAATAAGTAGGAATCGACTAGACTGTTGCCAGATAACGTTTGTCGGATGTCACGCGCTTGGCTCTTTGTCGGTTGTGGTGTGGGTTCACTTCATGGTTGTGGGAGATCGATGTAACCATCACATAGCATGCCTATGATAGATATTCGACGTGAAAGACATATTTGGTGTAATGGATGAAGTGTACAAGCATGGTGTTTACGAAATAGATATTGCTATTTTTGACAGTTTATTTGTAGGAAAGAAGATCCGGAAAAGGTGGAGATCGCGGTTCCCCGTCATTTTTTTTTGGTGTGATTATATTTGATCATTTGGCCAACTCGGCGCAAAATCAAAATGGGTCTCAGAAATGCACAGGGCTGGGATTAGACCTCATTCTGGCAGCCAAATAATCTATTCAAATTGCCGTTTTTGCGACGACTGTTTACTGACGTGTTTTCCATCGGAACAGCCATGCCATGGGACAACAACAGTTCGAAGTCGTTCCGATCGAGAGTAACAGCGAAGGAAGCAAACTTGTGCAAAGGTAATCGTAACAAAAAAGGTGTACTTTAGAATCGATTATTTGGCTGCCGGATTGAAGCGCGGATCTCAGTGAGACCAATTTTGCGACCGAGCAGTACCTTGATCTGGACACTGCAAGACAGAAAATCGTGATAATCAATGAATCATCATGATATTCCGGCAGACTGGTCCACAAAGAATGTAAATGCTGAATAGGAGTTAGGCCACACTTTTTAAGCTGATGAAGCTGTGAGATTAGTTCAAATCAGAATTGTTGAATTGGTTTGTCACCAGACAATGATGGCTCCAGTGGGTGGTGAATCACCACTGGACCTGCAGGCAGTGCTGGCCACCTTGGAGGCCAAGTCCTCCACTGGTGAGCAGCTCCTGGAAGCCTACACCAGCCTGTCAGGCCACCTAACCGAAGGTGAATTGAGTATCTTTGAGCGGGACATTGTGGAGCAGGGGAAACGGCTGTTGGCAGTGACCAAGAAGCATGCGACAGGGAAGGGTGGAGTGGTGGACTCGGTGGCACAGAAAGCTCTGTGTGTGATGGGCTACTGCCTCAATGACAAGGACATTGTCAGGTAAGCACAGTTTGTTAGTCTGGCATTGTCAGGTAAGCACTTTTTAATCTGGCTTGTCAAAGTAAAGGACATTGTCAGGTGAGCATTTTTTTAGTCTGGTCTGTCAGAATAATACAGTGGTTAAGTTTAAGCCACACATGCTTTTGATGGTGTGATTTTGTCATGTGGTTAAGATCGTGGTGTGTAGCTTGTTCTCAGATTGTTCATCCACAGGCCAAAAGCACAGTTTTACAGTATGTTCTGTTTCGATGAGGGAATCATGAGCGGAAAGCATGTGACACAGACTGCAGACCAGTCAATGCAGACTGGTGAAAAGGTTGACTGATTCACTGAAAGGTCAAACTAAATGGCAGGCTCATTGATTCAAATCAGTTCTTTTCTTTTGTCTGACTTTGTTGCATAAGTTCAAACTCTCTGTGACACTGACAGCAGCAGGGAGACACAGTTTATCCTCGCTCTCAGAGCACAAAATCCATCCCCACACAGAACGCCATTTTTATCTATACATGGCAAAGTAAGGTTGAAGTGATGGCCTTTTGAATTGACCTGCTGTAAACATCCGGTCAGTCAAGCATCAAATGAGTGAGAAGCACCATGCGGCTTCATCGGGCCATATGCAACCCACAAATCCATTGCATAGCTGACCACAAGTGGTCACTGCTAGGAATTGCAGTGCCTCATGTTGCTTAGACTTTAGACATAGTTAGCTGAATACTAACTTAAGTTGGCTTATCAAAATCAGTAATAAATTGGTAGTCATAACATAGTCAAGTGAACACTTTTCTTTGGCTGATTTTGTGTGTGTGTATTAGTGTAGGGGCTGTCTTACCCTACCAGTGTCACACTTTTGTGTTTTGTGTTTAATGATACTGATAGCCCATTGTGCATAAATACAGAGATGTTGCTCCTTTTTACCTCAGATTTTGTGGTGAAATTAGGCCTTGATATCTCAGAAAAAAATGGTTTTACATAATATATGTAACTGTAGTGTAAGTAAAAGTATGAATTTAACAAAATAATTCATCAGTGTTGTAAAGTCTAAAACTTATATCTACAAATCTTGTGGAAAATAAATAGTTTCAATATATTCTGCTCAGCAAATACATAATTACTCTTACTGGTCTTGGTCTCACTGGTACAGTGACCTACAAAAGCAGATGCCGTAAAAATGTGCATGCTGTGATTACAAATGCATGAATATTTTAACTGCATTTTTCCATCAACGTGCAGCTATTTGCCAGGCACAGAAGCAAATGAATTGGTGACCTTGCTGAGCGAGATCATCACAGAAACCAAGGAGAAGAGCACCTGCAGCCATGCCCTTTGGTGTCTCGGCAAACAGGGTGTCGCCAGTGACATTATTTCTTCAGAGGTAGGTGTTGGTGGCAGTATATTATCAGCTGGCATGTTCTCCGCTTCAGGGGCGAAAATTGTCAGCTGATATTTGGCAAGCAGAAGTGAAGCTTCTGTTCTGTATGTCATCCTCAGATACTGAACATTGACTCAGAGGCTTCAACCATCAATGAATCCCAATTGGGAGAAAAGTCTTTAATTCTAAAGTTAAAATCAGGACTATTTTACACTTCTTGTCCTGTTGGTTGGCTGCCCATGTAGCTCTTGTCAAGTTGTTTTGTTCATTTAGGTGTAAAACACCAAGTTACTTTGGTAGTTTAATATAAGGGATATAAATTTTAACTTTAAAAAAAAGAAGTGGGTTTGAACGGGGGGATATGCAGATAAGTCACCCATGTCTTTGGGGGCAGTAATTTTTTGATTGAAATGGAAGGTGTTTTTTGGGGAGATGACTCAAAATAATGTTCCCTAATTGCAAATTGATTGAAATGGAAGGTGTTTTTTTGGGAGATGACTCAAAATAATGTTCCCTAATTGCAGAATTCACTTTTCTTTTCTTTTTTGGTACTTTTTTTTTTATCACAGGGACATTTTGTTTGCAATTATTTGATGACCAGTGTAATTTCTCACTGAAGGTTATGTGTCGAATTTATTTAAATGTTTTTTTCATAGCTTTAACAAAATTTTGTCAGAGTTAAATTGGCAGATTAACTCATTCGAAGCACAGAAATAGTTACCCTTGGGAATTGCATAATAATTATTATTGCAGCTCTTTCACCCAGAACACTACTTCAGTACTTGTGTCTAATCATCCCTGGCAGCCATGCACAGGAGTGATGAAAGCTCCTGATGAGTTAACCACATCCTGAGCTTTAAGATTTTGTCTTCAAAGAGTAGACTGAAGTGCAAGGACTGTATTATTTTTCAAACAAAATGGAAATGGGGAAACGTTTTTTCTTTCTTCGAAGTCGGCTAAGCAGTTAAGATGTATTCCATTTTTGACTCATGGAAATGAGTGCTTTTTTTTCCTCTTTTTTTCTTCTTCTCCAGCTGCCATCTCTGTTGAAAGCCATCAACAAAGCGGCCTCCACTTGGTGGGGAGCGTCAGCCATTGTGGAACATGAGGGGCTGGTTGCCATCAACAGGTGGGGTGTGCATTGTTGTTAGTGAATCAGGCATGGAAATATTTAGACATTGTGCAGCTGTTACACCACATTGCTTTGAGGTTTCAGGACAAACCTCAAAGCAGACTTTTAAAAAGCCACATCATGATCAAGGGTTATATGTCATGATTGTGGCTTACAAGTGGGAAAGGTTTAATTATGATAAAATCATGAAAATTAGACAGTTAGCTAGAAAATTAGTTGATGTAAATGACAGCAATTTGTTCTCTTGGTGGTCCTAAGGGCCCATGAATCCACAGATTTTTTTGGTAGCTCAAGGTGATCCACGGATAGCCTGTGAATCCACTGATCCTTCAACAGTTTTGGTCATGAGGTGACCCCTTAGGCTGTGACTCCATGGATAGTCTGTGAATCCACTGATCCTTCAGCAGCTTTGGCCATGAGGAGTTCCCTCAGTCAGGCCTTGAGTTGTAGTTGTGGGTAATCCCACACAGTGTGAATCCACTGATCCTTGTGTTGTTTTAGGATTCCAGACAGTGCTTGGTATTAATCAGAAAAATCTTTTTGTTCATAATTATACAGTGCGTTAAAAAACTTTTTTTTTAAATTGACACAACTCAAGAAGCTATATTTAAAGGAAATGATTATGTAAAAATTATCTCCGTCACACTTTCACATTCTCTCCCCCTCTTGCCCGCCCCCGCTTTTTTACAAGTTTGAAACATGCATGCATGCACACACTCACATCCAGACACTTCTCCCTCTCACTTGTGAAAGGGTTTCAGTTTCAACATTTAATGCATGATAACAGCATATATCTCGCCCTGATATAACCGTAATGTTTGGGCATATAACACCAAGTTACTTTAGCAATGGACATGGAAAGATTCATCTTTTCCTTTCTGTTTTCAGGTTATGTGATCAGTGTGGCAGTGCAATGGAGAAGAATTGTGCGGAGTGGGGGCATCTGCTGCTGAGGCTGCTAGTGTCTGCAGCACCCAAAGTGCGCAACCAGGCTTTTGACAGTGTGCAGAAGTGGGCACCTGTATTTGCTGGCAACAAGGAATGTCTGCGTGCCTTGCACTTCTGTCTTGAAAAAGGTAGGACACATCTCAAACTTGTATAATGCAACAAGCAGGGTTTCTGCTAGAGTTAAAAGGTGGTGCGCATCTTCAGTACAAGAAGCAGGGTTTCTCCAGGAGTTAAAAAGTAGTGCACAGCTTTAACTTGTATAATACAACAAGCAGGGTTTCTGCTAGAGCATCTTTTTTTTTTTCCATTTGGGAAGTTCAGCCACCAACTAATAAAGGCAAAAGGCAATGGTCTGAAAGATGTGCTCACCCTCCCATCCCACATGTGCAGATTTCTCACCCCCTGTCCTGCATGTGCAAATGTTCTCAAACCACCCACCACCCCCTCCACATGTGCAGATCTCACCCCCAGCCCCATATGTGGAGATGTCACCCCCCATCCCACATGTGCAGACATTCTCAACCTGTGTCCAGATGTCATCCCCAATCCCACATATGCAGATTGTCCCCCCCCCCCCCCCCCCCCCCCCCATTCCCCCTGCCTCCCACTTATCTCATAGATGTGGTAGCGACAGTGACGCCTTGGGCAAAAGCTCCTAGGAGGTTTTGGGCTTCAGAGTAGGAGACTGTTGATGGGATGGTTCCAGTTTACTGTCTGCCTTGGAAACCTGTTTCATTTTATCCTTTACCCTGGATTTTACAGTGGGACAGGATCCACAGCAGTGCACTTTCAGGAGACACCAAAAACCTCTTTAATAATAATATTATAAAGTTGCTTTCTATATATTTTTTAAATTATGTGTGTTCCTTCATGTGTGTGTGTTCTAATGAACACATGGACAGGTTACGTGTGAATACTAAACTGCACACTTATTTAGCCATATATATACTCTGAAGTGGGTTTGTTTTGTTGCTCTTTGTTTTGCAGTTCCTTGAGCCAGAGCTGAAGAAAATGTTCAAGAATGGCATGGAATCCTACGTACTGAAAACCACCAATGTGCTGCTGCAGATCTTTAGACAGGTGAGGAAAGAATGCAGATAGTGGTACCCGGTCTTCTTGTGAACCCTGCTGTGTGGTTCTGATAGTGCTTTTTGGGCATGTTCTGATGTTGGATTAAATGATGTGCCTTGTGCAGCAGAAGTTTTATATTTCCCAGTGCTTTTTTGACATGTTCTGATGTTGGATTAAATGATGTACCTTGTGCAGCAGAAGTTTTATATTTCCCAGTTTTGATTTTTTTTGACATGTTCTGATGTTGGATTAAATGATGTACCTTGTGCAGCAGAAGTTTTATATTTCCCAGTGCTTTTTTGACATGTTCTGATGTTGAATTAAATGATGTACCTTGTGCAGCAGAAGTTTTATATTTCCCAGTGCTTTTTTGACATGTTCTAATGTTGAATTAAATGATGTACCTTGTGCAGCAGAAGTTTTATATTTCCCAGTTTTGATTTTTTTGACATGTTCTGATGTTGGATTAAATGATGTACCTTGTGCAGCAGAATTTCTATATTTCCCAGTTTTGATTTACCCAGTCTGGGATAGACTGATAGGATTAGGTTAGCGGTACCATTTCGTTGCAACCCAAACTGATATTTCACAGGAAATTCCCCTCTGGTCAGCATGTTACTTCTTAGATACCTTTCAGGCCAAACTGGGGAGATTGAAGTAACATTTGACTGCACTTACACTCATCACTGTATTTTTTTGATAGAGTGTTTTACAAAACTTTCAGTGTTTGGTAAAGCTAACTTTAAAATAAAATTAGATGTACCTAGTTTGACCACCACTCTGGCAACAAAACTTCGCTGCTATCTGCTGCAGTTTAGACGTTTGCATGTGATTTTTCATGTTGTTGATCGCTTTTATATAGCGCTATTATCCACTCTCAATGAGACCCACTGCACTCTTGTTGCATGTAATTCTAAACGAGTGACTGCAGCTTTTTATGGGGCATTTTGAATATCCATGAAAGTGGTGTACTTAAAGCACTGTTTGGTTGTTACATGGCTGATGTCACATGAAACTGCTGCCATCTCAGCGCCTTCTGTGTACACTATACAATCAGGCACCATGTCATGTCACTTCATGCAAAGCCACATTCATAGGATGCATGCACAGTTAGCTGTAACCTGCCACCAGCACTTTTGGCTGAATGACAAGGATCTTTTATGTTGTACTGACTTTGTACAGGCATTTCACCACATGATCTGTTACGTTGTACTGACTGTGGAGACATTTCACCACATGATGTGTTATGTTGTCCTGGCTTTGTGCAGGAATTTCACCACTGCAACGTCATCAACAGTCTGCTGTCCCTTCTGCAGTTAGCTTTCTGCTGCCCGTCAGTGGACATCCGTACTCAGGCCTTCCGCTCGTGGCGGATTGTTATCGACATCTTTGCTGAAAAAAGTGAGTGCCTGAATCTTATCCAATAACTGATTTGAGCAGTCTGCAGACACAGTTGCATTAGTACATGCATGCTTATTCAGGCTTATTTGTTATTTTGTACTGTAAAATTGGCAACGTATAAGCTAGCCTGTTGTTACAGACAAAAGAGGTTTTGCATGTTTGATGTCTGTCACCTTTGATTCTGCTTACATTTTACAGACAGCTTGGCAGAACCCAAACGTGTGGATCTGGTCATGCATTTGTTCAAGACAAACAACACTCCCACAGAGACTGCTGCCATGGAGAAGTTGGTAACTTGGTGGTACTATGTACAGTGTCTGGGATCACGAGTCTGGCATCACTTTGATCAGGTCAGTCTCTTTTGTCTCTTTCCATCTCTGTGTGTGTGTGTCTCTCTCTCTCTCTCTCTCTCTCTCTCTCTCTCTCTCTCAGTTTTTGTGCTTTATGTATAAATTTCACTCATTCATGCATGCTTCATATATATATTATAAATTATGCCCTGTAGTTTTGCTTTTTGTTGTTGTGAGTTCGTTTTCTGTAGTGTAATGCTCTGTAATTATTATTTTGTGTGTGGGTTAAAGTTCTTCCCCCAAATCTGACGCACATACTCACTCACCATCTTCCCAAGATCCACACAACCTTAAAAGGTGTTTTCATTTCTAAACATGTTTGTTTTGACCCTTTTGTGTGTGTGAAAGCTGGCAGTGAACACTTTTAAGAATGTTTTATTTCCTGGATCGTTTCACTTTTCATCCCAAGATTATAATGGCGGTAATTATTTCCACAGATAAGTGTATGTTTTATTTCCTGGGTCATTTCACTTTTCATCCCAAGATTATAATGGAGGTGATTATTTCCATAGATCTTGAAGCCACTGCTGCAGTTTTGTTTGGTCAACGTTCACTGCTCCACTGCACAGGGTTCCACCCCCGCCAAGCCGAACACACCCAGCAGAGGTAAGCCTTTTTTTTCACGTTATTCTCTTAGTCTAACTTGTCTTCTGCTTTAAAAGAACTTCATCTCTGGTTGCTGTGCATATTGGATGACACTGTGCAGCTAATAGGATGTTAAGAGTTTGGACTGCAGGTTCTGATTCCTTCCGAAAATTGTCTCAGAAAGTTTAGCCAGCCAGAAACGTTCAGTTGGAGATGTTTGCCTTAATATATGAGAACACACAGAAAGTCAGATTCAAGCAGGATGTCATGTGGCAACATATAATCTAATGGGAAGCACTTCCTAGGACGTCATGTCATATTCTTAGGCAGTGATTGTGCTATTTTTCAAACTAGCATGACATCTATAAGGTGGTGAAAGTGGTTCCCAGAAACCAGTCAGATACACAGCTGTCTATTCTACTACCACACTCATGTGTACACGCACACTCTCTTTTTTTCAGCATGAGTCAAACAAAGTAACAGCCAGTATGTCTGATCGATTGTGTGTGTTTTTCTGGTATATGCTAATCTTGACCAGTAAACTACTGAAAATTCCTGGTTAATGCAGGGTTAAACGGGTTAAAATCAGTTTCCTCAGTAACAATGACCAACGTGTATTTTTGATGAGCAGTGTGCCATGATGTTATGTGAAGAAGCAGGATATTCAGCAGATTGAGTTGGGTTTCAGAATGAGAATGCTGGGTGGAAAATCTTGGAACATTCATTTTAACAATGGAACTGGAAAATTTGTGTTGAGCAGCCCAAGGGAGAGCAGAGATGAGAATAGGGATTTCCTGGTTCCCTGATTCTGTAGAGAGCCAGTGATTACCTAATCTGACTGTGGCTGACAGGTTTAACAGGCTTATGTCTGGTTTTATGTTTGGCCCTCTGGATCAACCATCATTGATTTATACTGTTTCTTTCATCATGATGTAACCTGCGTGTTTGACTGGGTGTTCAATCCCCCCCCACCCCCCACCCCCCCCACCATCCCCCATAATTTGGCAAAAGAAATTCTTTCAGTGAACACCAGAATGGCAAATACTCAGTACACATACATGGTTTCTTTCTGGTAAATTTATGGTGGTGTGGAAGTGCAAACTATTACTGTTAGCAAGCAACTGTGCTCTTTCAAATCCAATAACAAAAAGCTCAGTGGTATAAATATAACTTCTTTTTTAAATTGAATATTAACATGTTCGTTTTCCTTCAGTCTTTGATTTTGCCAAGATGCCTCTGCCTTTTCTGTTTTTGGACTCACATATATTGGTGGGCCTTCAAGGACTTGTAAGCATACCAATTGTCACAGATATCGGTGGTGCCTTCAAGGACTTATAATTTAAGCACACCAATTCTCACAAATATTGGTGGTGCCTTCAAGGACTTATAATTTAAGCATACCAATTCTCACAAATATCAGTGATGCCTTCAAGGACTTATAATTTAAGCATACCAGTTCTCACAAATATTGGTGGTGCCTTCAAGGACTTATAATTTAAGCATACCAGTTCTCACAAATATTGGTGGTGCCTTCAAGGACTTATAATTTAAGCATGCCGATTTTGTTTTCAGCTGCCCCCCATGTGCCGAGTCCTGCAGCAAGCCGAGTCAGTGTGAAGAGCTCTGAATCCTCCAGCAACTTTCCAGCAATGCCTGAAGTTCAGCGGTGTGGCTTTGAGATACTGGCTCACCTGTTACGGGACCCCTCCTGTCCAGCCAGCCCGTCACTCAAGTTTACGCTTGGTCAGTTTGCTGTCCACTTCATAATAAAAAGTTTTTAAAAAGTGCAAAATCTTGTCCCTAGAGACTATACTATTCTAAGTGCATACACACACAAACACACCCACATGTTTTAATGAGGCTTGCTTGAAGGATGAATGAGTGCTGAGCATTGTACATCAGTGTCGATTACCCAATGTTTTTGTAATTCTGTTTTTCTTCTAATAACTAAATGGTGAGAGTTGCTTCACCAGTGCTTCCTTGCATCTTGCAGAACAACATTGTAGACTTAAGTCAATGAAAAAAGGGACAATTTTTTCCATTTCAAATTCGAATCAACTGTGTAATTGCTCAAGTTGTTCTTGATAGAAATACAGTCCAGACCAACTCCTGGTAAAATCCTGTACTGTATTTTGTTTGATTGTGGTTGAAAAGTATAATAATGCTGTTTCAGACCCTCTAGACACCGATGTCTCTATGTCTGTGGGTGTGTTTCTCAAGCATGCCACCTTCTTGATCTCTGCCTTGCTTGAATTGACCAAGATTCATGCTGGCAGCATTCCAGGTGGGTAACATATGCAAATGGCATGATTGTATTGTCCTCCTAGCTCCAGGCTTTTTTTTCCTGCCCCCCCTCCCCTTTTTTTATTCTTCCCCCACCCCTGAAAGAAGATCGAAACACATAAAAGGTTAAAAGGAACTCTGTTGTGAGAATGCAAAATATGCCAGTTTTCAGAGGAATCCCTTTTTTCAAATGACCAAACAACAATCACATGATGAAAAATGAACATGTACTTACAAATAAGTATGTTTTCATTTTAAACCATTTAACTGTTGCCAAACTTCTTTTTCACTTTAAAGAAAGGGCATACCTGAAAAAAGCACATGTTTTGTATTATATTAAACTAGCATTCCTTTTAACCTTTTATATGTTTGGGTCTTGTTTTAGAATGCTCGCAGTCATCATTGTTTCAGCCTTTTTTCCTCTTTTTTCTTGTTCTCCTGTAAGGCTGTCAGTTTGTTGAACAGACAGATAGTATAATTACAGAACGCATGTATCGGATAGAGAGGGAAAAAAGCATTTTGAAGGACTTTGTTTTACCTGTGCTTTCACAATTGCTCCAGTGTAGCATCTTTCGATTTCCCCAACTTCCCAAGTTTCATAGATTTTGTTTGTGTGTTGATGGTGCATAGTTAGTGAAGTGAATGGTAAGTGACTGAATGCCTTCGTATGTGCGTGCAGTTGTGTGCCATTGGTTGCATGTGTTTGTCCTGATGAGCACAAGATGATATAGAGGAGAAGTTGCCTCACCTGGGTTGCAGGGATAGCTCAATCAGTCAATGGTTAGAGCACCAGACTTGTGATTGAAAGGTTCTTGGTTCAAGTTCCAGTAGGAGAATTTTCTTCTCCAGGGTTAACTTTCCGTGCCGACTTATTTTAGGATCTGTTCCGACCCCATGATACTGCAGTAGCATGTATCAGATCCCAGTCATTCTGCCAAAAGTGCAGGTGGCAGGTTACAGCTAAATATGCATGCACTCTATGTATGTGGCTTTGCATGAAGTGATGTGAGTGTGGTTCATGGTTATATGGTCATAATGGTGTACACAGAACGTGCAGAGATAGCAGCAGTTTCACATGGCACCAACCATGTGATAACTAAATAAGCAGTGTAAGTACACCGCTGGTGGATATTCAAAACATGTTGTGAAAAGCTAGTCACTCATTAAAAGTAATTTAGAATCACATGCGACAAGAGTGCAGTGAGTCTGCTTGAGAGCAGAGAATAGCGCTATACAAAATTACCAACACACCTGTCTCAACAGGACTGAAACCCCTGCTAGCCAGATTAGCCGTGCAGAGTGCTAACCACCAAGCCACAGCCCCTTTCGTGTAATGTAACTGAACTTCCCAGGCAGTGTCACCAGGCATGGATGCTTTGGTTTCAGAAGCCCAGCTGATGTACGTGTGGAAATGTACGGCGTCCCATTTGCGCTCAGCTCTGGATACGAGTCGCAGTGAGCGTCACGAGGCCCTGTCAACCTTCCTGGGACAGTTCCAGGTGTTGGTGTTGAGCCAGGTGTTGCCTCATCATCTGACCATGGTATGTTGATTGTGCTTGGACAAACGCTTTTTTTATAGTTAATTTTTGTTGTTGTGGGTGTAGGTGTGTATTTATGCTGTTCTATACTACTAGTGGGTTTTTGTTGTTTCTTTTGTTTTTTTAATCCGGGTTTTTACTGAATAAATGTTTTGTCCCAAGTTGTTTTTGAATGTTGATGCAATAGAATTTTCTAATAAATTGTCTGGTATCTAACTTATTTAATCTGATGTTGCGTTTGCATTCCCTGTTTCTGTCTCTTTCTGATCCCTAGGTGACTATGCAGTTGATGGGATATTAAAATCCAAGAACTGATAAATCTTTCTCTTTTAATTTTTTAATGCCATTTAATTGTCAGGTTGTAGCTTGTGCATGATCCTACAGCAGTAAATCATTAGAAGTAACATGATGGACCCCAGGATTTACTGTTGTTACTGACCACTTCACTCTTGTCCATCTACACCTATCATGTCACTTAATAGTCACCACCACAAGCTTATGTTTAGAATTTTATATAGACTTCTGCTTTGAGTTTTTGTACATGGCTGCTTGGGTTATTTCATTAAAGTAAAAGTCCAAGGTTTTTAAGTATGCAAAATGACCATCGAAATGATTGACAAATGAGTCACTAGTTTCAGATTTAATGAAATAAAAAATGAAAAAAATGTTTAATTGGGTTTTTAATCGATTTTATTTTCTGTAGGCTGGCCGAGACTACGTCTCGGGTTCTCCATCAGTCACGTGACTTTCCCGGAAGTGACGTCAGTCTGGGGAGTCAGTGCGGTTGCCATCTTAGATTCTTCAGTAAACTGTGTATGCGTGTGGTCGACAAAAAAGTTAACTATGCCAGCCTGCTGTGTTGCCGCGAACTGTAACAATTCGCAGACGACCCCGGGTATAACAATGCACGAGCTCCCGCGCAATCAACCCGCAGTGAGGCAAAAGTGGATTAAATTGATACAGTTCAAACGAGCTGACTTTCTTGCTGCGCCGCATCACGCCCATTTGTGTGGAGCACTGCAATGAGTGTGATTTTGCAAACCCCATGGAATACCGCATGGGGTTTGCTTCGAAGCTGACACGATGTTCCAGTACTCTTTCAAAATTATGCCTGACAGGCTGTATCCTTGTGGGTCTCTCGGGCAAAGCATCAGTTTCTTCTTCGGAGCTCAAGTTGGCCATTTTGCAGCGACTCCCCAGAGTGACGTAGTAGGCATATGGTCACGTGATTTGGGCGTCATGGCGACGCTTTCGGTATGACAGAAAATGCCTTTTTTCATGCATTTATGACCCTCAGATCACAGTTTCACCTACATCATCGTTCTCAGCGAGCTTTAACAGAAATCGTGTCAAAAATCACCCCTAACCTTGGGCTTGTCCTTTAATGGTGTTCAGAGTTGTGATTTTCAGTGCTACAGATGTTTACAGCTATTCAAATCAAACGAAAATGGTATTTGTATGGTGCAAATCCACATATGTTCTAAGCGCCTCACTTAATGCAGTGCTGTAATATAATTACAGTATTATAATGCAATGTGAAGCAAACACACTCATACATGCCCTTAAGTTAATATACAGTTATACATAACAATACAACACACGTTGCATGCACAACATACACACACACATGCTGCGCACTGTTATGGTAGAATTCGTATTTGTGTAGTGATTGCTGAGGTTTTTTTGTTTTGTTTTTCAGAAACTGTTCCAGATTGTGTGTTCCTTCCCTCCCAAAGTTCTGTCATCCAGAGCCTTCAGCATCAAGAGCAGTGATGTGGTGAAGGTCAGTCCATTATGGGATTGCACACGGCTAAATAAAAATTTCCTGTCAACTGTTGGCTGTTGTGAGTTAGTTTGTCCAAGACAACCCCCCACCCCCCACCGCCACCCTCCTTTTGTTCCTTGTCTTTACTCCCTAAACATCTTTTTCTTTTTTTAAGATGGGGGGGGAGGTAATTGGGAGCATCCCCTTGAAGAATAGGTATGAAATTTTGATTGGCCATTTTCACTTGTGTGAGAAATCCTCTGAGTGAATATTTCTGGCTGGGTGGTGGTTGGCTTCTACTAAAACTTTAACATTGGCTTTTTTTTTCTGAGAGTCCATATTCACGATCTTTTCTTTGAAAGATTTTGCTGTGGTATATACTCCATGGAGTTATAGCTGTACATCTAGGCACATGGTATAGATTTGATAGGCACCATTTAAAAAAATTAATGTATTACCAGTCTCAGTTTTTATTTGTCATTTTAATTGGCTCAGCTGATAGAAGTTTTTGTCTTGTTAACTCATTCTTTGTTCTGTGTTTGGACATGTTCGTTGCATTTTTGTCTTGTTAACTTATCATTCTGCGTTCGGACATGTTCTTTGTACTGCCTTTCTGTAGACAGTATGCGCATTAATGTAGTACCTTCTAGTGTTGCCCAGGGCTATAGCTGTGATGACTAATATCCATGGTGATGATGCCATTGAAAGCTTAGTGAAAGAATCAAGTGTGCTCCTTGTTTCAGGGCTGCCCTGCTCAGTTTCTGTGTGAAGTTCTCCTCACACCTACTGTCTTGAAAGAGGCTGACACTCAAGAAAGGTGAGTGAGTGACCAACTGCTGGTGAGGTTAACAAAACAGAACAGCTCCAGAGAAAAGTACTCACCTACACAACACACAATTTCATTTTTTGGCGTGTCGTGTAGGTGAGTACGTTTCTCTGGAGCTGTTCTGTCAAGAAAGGTGAGTTTGCTACAAAAAGCACTGAAGAAAGGCAAGTTTGCTATATCTTTCTGAAACTGGGGAGAGTTTAATACAAAAGATCTGACCATGCTGTGAGAATGTCAGATAAAAGTAAGATATGAAACTGGGGAGAGTTTAATACAAAATAAGATCTGACCATGGTGTGAGAATGTCAGATAAAAGTAAGATATGAAACTGGGGAGAGTTTAATACAAAATAAGATTTGACCATGGTGTGAGAATGTCGGATAAAAGTAAGATATGAAACTGGGGAGAATTTAATACAAAATAAGATCTGACCATGCTGTGAGAATGTCGGATAAAAAATAAGATGTAATCATAGTCTGGTAGAGAGGCCTTTACAGAATATTGGTCCAGAATAGGGGCTGATTTTTAAATTGCATAATTTCTGTCTGATAATGAACTTGACTAAGATTTACAAGTTTGCCATTGAGGATGACTGAAGACTTGAGGAAATGATGCTGGGTCTCTTGCTTCCGTTCCATTGCTAATTATACCATTCACTGAAAATCCCAACAGTTCACTTGATGTGTCGGTTAATCAGTTAATGATCTTACACTTTGAAGCCAGAGGAAACTGCAGATATTCTGCAGAGTTTCACAGATGCAGGCACTTGCAAGGATGTTTGTTAGCTGTATGTAATTTTTGTTCAGTGGCTGTTACTCTGGTGTTAAAGTGGTGCCATGAAGCGCTGTCAGATCCGCAGTGACAGGGTGATATCACATTGCATGGACATTTCCCTTTCAGGCATATTGAATTAATTATGCATTTACTTAAGTAATTTAGGTTCATGGAAGATGAGGTGTGGGCAGACATGAAAGTCACAGCAATGAGGAATGAAAGGGACAAACAGCAATTTACAAAACTCATTCCGACATGATTTGAATACAATTTCAGTTTCATGACGCTGTTTTCCACGCTGGTGCGCTGTGGCACTGCTCACCCCACAGGCGTGCTGGAATTCTGTCAGTGTGTGGGAGACCTGTTGGACCACAACGCCCAGTTCATGTCCAACGCAGAGGTCCTTTGGCGCCTGTGGAGCGTTGTGGCCAACACACTGCAGGAGCACATCTCTAAGGTAGGACCCTGACTGGTCAAGATGAAAGTGAGGGGTAAATGTGATGGACATAGACTGAGTAGTTCAGGAACACAGGGCAGGACCCTGATCGGTCAGGGTGAAGGAGAGGGGTAAATGTGATTGATGTAAATTGAATTGTTGAATGATCAGTTAATAGATTTTTGTTTGGTTACCATCATCCACTGATGCAGTGGAGTGTACAGTGCGGCCAAGTGGCTGGGGCCATCAGGTTACTGCTTCCTAAAAACATAGTTGCCTTAAAAGAAACGAACACACAAGCATAGCAGGGATATTTTTAGACCCTTTGTCTCTAAGCAGGCTTTCATATTAAAGAAGTTTGTGTTTCACTGACAGCCCCCTGTTGTCCGCTGACTTGATGTTGTGTTGAATGGGACCTGTGTGATTGTACTTTGCCTATACAAACGAAGTAAACCAGGGTGACTCACTGAAGTATGACTGACCTGTGTGATTGTACTTTGCCCAAAGTGAACCAGGGTGGCTCGATGGAGTATGACTGACCTGTGTGATTGTACTTTGCCCAAACAAACAAAGTAAACCAGGGTGACTCGCTGGAGTATGACTGACCTGTGTGATTGTACTTTGCCCAAACAAAGTAAACCAGGGTGACTCGCTGGAGTATGACTGACCTGTGTGATTGTACTTTGCCCAGACAAACAAAGTAAACCAGGGTGAGTCGCTGGAGTATGACTTTGACCTGTGTGATTGTACTTTGCCCAGACAAACGAAGTGAACCAGGGTGACTCACTGGAGTATGACTGACTTGTGTGATTGTACTTTGCCCAGACAAATGAAGTGAACCAGGGTGACTCACTGGAGTATGACTGACCTGTGTAATTGTACTTTGCCCAGACAAACGAAGTGAACCAGGGTGACTCACTGGAGTATGACCTAGGTAATTGTACTTCGCCCAGACAAATGAAGTGAACCAGGGTGACTCATTGGAGTACAACTTTGACCTGTGTGATTGTACTTTGCCCAGACAAATGAAGTGAACCAGGGTGACTCATTGGAGTACAACTTTGACCTGTGTGATTATACTTTGCCCACACAAATGAAGTGAACCAGGGTGACTCACTGGAGTGTGACTGACCTGTGTGATTTTACTTTGCCCAGACAAACGAAGTGAACCAGGATGACTCACTGGAGTGTGGCCTGTGTGATTGTCAGACCTGTTTAGTCTACGCAATTGGCGTAGAAAACTACACATTTGAAGCCCAAACTACACATCTATGCTTGCATTACACAAACTACGCAAATGACTTCGTTTCAGCTATGCGATAGCGTGATTCGGTCCTCTTTTTTGATGCGATCCTATTTTTGACACGTCCGCCATGTTCAAAAGGTACATGAGCCCGCTTATGATACGCGCGCATCAAGTCTTGCAATAGTGGCACTGGTTTTGGTGCAAACATAGGTTCTGAACGCAGCCGAAAGTCACTTCAGTTGGGAGAAAATGTCCCAGTCGAAGAAGAGAGCGTATGAAACTTCTCATTGTACTTTGCCCAGACAAACAAAATAAACCAGCGTGACTTGCTGGAGTATGACTAACCTGTGTAATTGTACTTGCCCAGACAAACAAAGTAAACCAGCATGACTCGCTGGAGTATGACTGACCTGTGTAATTGTACTTTGCCCAGACAAATGAAGTGAACCAGGGTGACTCACTGGAGTATGACTGACCTGTGTGATTGTACTTTGCCCAGACAAACGAAGTGAACCAGGGTGACTCACTGGAGTACAACTTTGACTGCATGTACACCACTCTCCTGCTGCCCGTCACGCACCGACTGGGGGCCAGAGTGGTCCAGGTATGCACTTCTGTTTTCTTGTGGTTGTGGCATTCATGACCCTTTTTTTTCTTCTCATGATTATTGTCAGACACCTGCACATCAATCTCCTCTCTCCCCCACCCCCTCCCCCACCCCCACCCCCACCATACTTCCAGAAAACAGTGCTGTCATTCCCAAGCTCCCTACTTTTTTCATGGGCCCTGTCCCATTTCCTTTCCCAGCCACCTCCCCACCCTGCCAGCCATGCACGTCTCCCTGTTTGAACTGTGTCTGTCATCCTTCTGCCTAAACAATGTAACAGTGGGACTCTTTCAGCCAGCAGTCTGTGATCAGACATTGAGGGTATGAAAGTGTGGAAAATCATACGGTGACATTGTCTTAAAGCGATTTTAAGGTGTTTCATGCTGTTCCATGTCATGACAATCTCATGTCTGTACTAATTAATTCCTCTGTGATAGACCATTTGTTTTGATCCTTTTTTAAAATATTATTTTGTACTCTGTCACCCCGTAAATTGTGAGGCAGGGCACAAAGATACACGTTCTTTTCTGAATAATTCTTAATTAAAGCAAGCAGACGAGAATGACAGGACAGAATTGCATTGGCAGTTCAAACTAATCTTGTCACCCCAGGATCAGTGACTCAAGTCTTGAAAATATTGTTGATGCAGTGGCATGTTTAATAATAATAATAATAATGTGTATTTGTCATGCACTCATCAACACCCTGAGTGCTCACATGATACATATTAACCTAAATGTGATATTCTATACACATGTAGAGCACAGTCCTACCAAAACAATTTACATAAAGCATTATACAGAAAAACACATGAACTACACACACACAAATGTTTGTTGTTTGAACAAATGTGTCATGTACATGAGCACAGAGACATATGATCACAATGCAGTGATGTGTATTTAACAGACGGTGCACAAAACAGCGATGAAGGCATGGTCTGAGTTGTACCGTACATTCGCTCGTCAGTCGGCAATGGTGTCCAATGCTGAGGCCAATATTGTGCTGGAAGAATTCTCGCAGAAGATTCTCAAAACTGTGAAAGCTGAAGACTACAGCAAAGTAAGTTACAGTCAGTTTTTGTTGTTGTTTGTTTTTCCTTTTAGGCTTTGTTATTTCATGTGTTTCGTGAGAAAAATAGCTCTTGCATACTGAATACACACAGCCAGGAAATGGAACAGCCAAACAAACCAAAACAGAAATCTCTGTTCTTTGCAAACGGCCATGACTGTTGCCAAACTGGTTGTTGTCTCCCAGCTTGCACAACTCACAGGTTTCAGTTGTTGGTCATTTTTACTTCATGGCATTGGATCAGGAACTCGCTGTGGAAGACTGTTGCTTTTTTTGTTTTTGGCAACTTGGACAGAGGCGCAGAAGAAAAGATAAGAAAGCAGTCTGTGAACTTTGTTGTGAGTTGAGCATGAGCTGTCCATTCAGTGTGTTGCATAGGCATAGATGCAACAGGCAAATCAATGGCATGTCAGATTCTGTGACAAGCAGTGTTAGTGTGTTTACAGCAGAACATGAACCATCCCTCTCCAAACTTGTCCGTGGTAGCCCAAGCGATTGAAAACTGCTTCAGTTACTGGCCAGCTGAATGATATCACTAGGTGGTGACTGGAATTAAAGACTGGCATTAAAAGCACAAGGAAGGCGTCTGGTTGTTCATTCACTCATCGCCACTGTCACACTCACACAACAACAGTGCAGTTCTACCCCTTATCTGGTGTTTCGGTCACTGTATACATGTTTCTCTTGCCAGGGGTGAAGTGGACTTGACAGACAGTTGATGAACCTACCTGCACTAACAGTGTTATAGGCTTTGTGGCGTGAGTGGGAACGTAGCTGACCGATCGCCTGCTGGTGTGCTCTTGTCGCAGGACGCTGCGACGTTGGAGTACTTGCTGGAGCTGTGTCCGGTGATGGTGGACACTGTCGACTTCTCCTCCCTGACCACGGCCAACCCTTTCATGATGGGCATCGGCGCCAGCCCGGCCAAGAAGAGCCGGCATCGCCCCAACGCGCTGGGCAACCTGCACTCCTTCGTCACTCTGCTGGCCCAGCTGGTGGAGTGGGTGATGGCTGGGGAACAGGACGAAGGGGACCAGTCAGCTGGAGACAAACAGGTGGGTTTGGTAGCAGCGTCTGTGATGTAATGGTCTGATGTAATAGCAAGACTTTTCTCCACCTGGGTCTGTAACATAATGAGCTGGTATAATGTGTTTTCTCCACTGCAGTCTGATACAACCCCAGGTGGGCTTGGTACCAGGATCTGTAGCATACTGGTCTGACGGAACAATGAGACTTTTACCTGGGTCTGAAACAATAATTGGGAATCTGAAGCAGAATGAGGCCCAGAGTGCTTGTGCAGAAGCAACACACAGGGGAGTTAATTAGGGCTTGAAATACATAGGCGACTGAGGTCTTTGTTGTTGTACTTGTGTTATGTCGTTTGAGTGCCAGTTAACTCCCTTGTGTGTTGATTCATTATGATCAGGCATAACGAGTTTTCTCCACTGCAGCCTAACACTACCCCAGGTGAGCTTGGTACCAGGGTATGTGACATAATGGTCTGACATGACCGGACTTTTCTTTGTCTGCAGTCTGACATTGACCTAGGTGGGCTTAGTACCATAAAGATCAAACATAAAGACTTCATTCCATCTGCGGTCTAACAGCACCCCGGGTGGCCTTGATGCCGGGGTCTGTGACGTAAATATCAGACATAACGACTATGACATCACTCCATCTGAGGTCTAGCACCACCCCGAGTGGCCTTGGTTTCAGGGTCTGTGACGTAAATATCAGACATAATGTAAAGAATTGTCAAGACCTTTCTCATTCTGCAATCTAATGCTAACTCAGGTGGATTGCTTGTGCCTAGTTTTGTAATGAAGCACAGGTAACAGTAAATGAAGCAGGTGGGTTGGAGTTCTGTCAGACAGTGTTTCATTTGTTCAGAATTTGTAACCTGGAATGCTCACAGATTCAGCAGGTACTTCTGTTTGACTTCAGAGCTGGGGGGAATTTAATTTTTGCTGCCTTCAACCATCATAATCTAGGGAAAATGTTTCAGCATTATTTTGGTGGATGTTTGTGTGCAGGCCATTAACGAGTTGAGTGCTCGCCTGGGCCCCATGTGCATCATCATCATAGACACTGTGTCAGCGTTGGTGACCCGTCTCAGTGTCTCCAGCCTCATCGGTCACCTGATGGAGAAACTGGCCTCACCGCTGGCATCGCTCTTCACTGCCGCCACCAAGAAGACGCCAGCCAAGCTGCACTTACCTGCTTTTTCACAGAAGGTGACTCCAGAAGCGGAATTAACTTGCTTATTTGCTGTTGAACAAGGAGTGGCTTCACCCAGAAGTTTGCTTTCTGTTGACGGTCATGTTCAAACGTCTTATTAAATCATTTTAGGCAGGCAATGAGTGTGTTCGCATGCATGCTGCGTTTACTGGTTCTGGTGTGAAACCTGTGCTTGATGTTTAGTGCACGTTCTTTTTCTTTTTTTAGAGCAGTTAGCATTGTCAGGTAGCTATTAATAAACATTGGAGATAAAGAGTCTCACATTGGGGATAAGGAGTCTCACATTGGGGATAAGGTGTCTCACATTGGAGATGAGTCTCACATTGGGGATAAGGTGTCTCACATTGGAGATAAGGAGACTCACATTGGAGATAAGGAGTCTCACATTGGGGATAAGGTGTCACATTTTGTGAAGTCATAGTGTGAACTCTATTCATCAGTGTGGATTTTTCTGTGCACTGCAGCAGTTCTGCTGTCAGACTGCTTCACGTTACATTGTCCACAGTTTAAGTTACAGATTCATACGCGCTGCAGCAGTTGTGCTGTCAGACTGGTTCACATCATAATGTTCACACTTTCAGCTGGAGCGGCTGTGGCAGGAAGTGTGCAGCATGCTGCAGAGTCGCTACAAGGGTCCGTTCGACAGCGACCTGCTGGGTCACCTTGCCCCCCTGCTGCAGGCGACCTTCCTCCACTCACGCCGCAGCATCAAGACGCAGACTGCGCTGCTGTGGAACGCCACCTTTGGTCATCACTCTGCACCACTCAGCTACCCGGCTGACCTGCAGTAAGTCCTGGCTGGAGGGGGGGTGGGGGGGGGGGGCACGGATGTCAGGCTTTCAACTTCTTGCGCATGGACACTGTGTTTTTTTAACCATTTATTTTCAAGTGATTGCTTTTTCTTTAATGCTTTTTGCTGTCTAATTTGCTGTTCAAAGACTGCTTCTCTTGATACCAGATGATTCTTGATGCAGAATTTCTTGCTTTACATCGTATTTTACCTTCTTTGTTTTTGCTCTGCAAAGACTGTTCCTGTTTGATACAAAGCGATTCTCATTGCCAAATTTCTTGCTTTCTGGTTCCAGTTCAATGTTGCTTTAGATCCAAAGAGACCATAAGGACTGTTATGGATGCAGAACTCAGGACAGCATCCTCAACCTTCTGAAATTTCTTGCTTTTTTCCCCCTCTTCTTTTTATTTGCCCTACAGAGGACTGCCTATGCTTGATCATAGAATGGGAGAGAATTCTTCACCAATGTCCTCCCAAGCCCTCCCTTGCCTCTGATGGTGATGTGGTGGACTTCGCTACTTGACTGATTGCATGCATGTTTTCTATGAGCATAGTTATTAGACTGTTGACTAAATCAGGCATGTCGTTTGCTTTAACCAGGCCAGTTCTGAGCAAGGTGAAGGTCAAGACGCAACTGTCACTACCAGGATGGATAAATGTGGATGTTGCCGTCATCGATGAGACGCCAGTCAGTCAGATGAGCCAGGTGAGTGCTTGATTGTTCTGCATGCCACTATTTTTTTTCCCTGTCTGCATTGTGGTTAAATTTGCTTCTGTGTGGAGGCAAGGCTTTCACTGCTGACAGACCTCACTGTCATTCATTTTTTAATAATAATGTATATTTATCAGGCGCTTATCGATGCCCTGAGCAATCACATGATACATGTTAACCTAAACATGATATTCTATACATATGTAGAGCACAGTCCTACCAAAACAATTAACATAAAGTATTATATGGAAAAAAACAAATACAAAAAAAAATGTAATGAATTCAAACATTTATGACACTGATTTTTATGTGCAAGTGCGCACACACACGCATACACGCACACAGAAACTGTGAGAAGAGGAAGGTATTCAATTTGGCTATAAAAGATGACAGGGTGGAACAGTGTCTAAGGTCTTGTGGGAGTGAATTCCATATGGGGGGTCCATTTTTACCCCAAAATAGGTCCATGTTATGTGGATATCACAGACATTCCGAGGAGGAAAAAAATAATATGCTGGTATAGGTTGTTTCTGAAATTAAAACCTCACCAAGGCATTATTTGATATGAACCAATGTCTACTTATTGTCCCGTAGCTTTTTGTTTTGTTTTCTTATTGTTATTATTAGTGAACTTTTTAGTACACATTCAGCAAATGATGAAGTGCACTTTTAAATCATAGAAGCTTTAATGATAAACTAATGATTCATCATTGTCCATGATTGAAAAATATCTTTGTAGTTTTTTTTTAGTTTTTTTTTTTCTATAGTTTTTTTTCTCAAAAAATTAAAAACATTTTCAGACTTGAAGAATTAAGAGTTTAAGCAACACACACACAAAAATCGGACTTCCCAGCACAGTCTAATTCTCTTTGGCATGAGGCAACTATTCTTGGGGAAGTTGATTTTTTAAATTTATTTTCCTGGACATTTGCTTTTACACAGTCATGCAGTCCTAATTGTTTTGTGACTGGACACCAAAAAACAAAACAGTTCAACCAAAAGCAGATAAATATCCTACATCTCATTTTTTACTGTTTAAGTGTTGTTTTGATGCCTGAAATGGGGGCTTCCCTGAAAATTTGCATGTTTTTGTCATAATAAATAGCATTCTTTTGAACCTTTATGTGTTGGATCTTGTTCTGTTCATGGTTCTAGATGGACTCTCAGGTGCCTGATCCCGTCGTGCCTGGCATGCCGTCACCTGTTCGTCTGCGCGGCAGTTTTCTGCACAAGGATCTGTCACCCAAACCCAGCACCACGTCCCCGGCCAGGCGTGTCCAGCCAGGGTCGGAGAACAGACTCTTTGGCTCTGGCGTTCGCAAAAAGCTTGCTGTGGATTTTATGTCGGACAAGGTGAGTGAAAGTCACAGATTGGATGTCCCCCAAAAAAACATTGTGCAAAGTGCAGGATTGGATGTCAAAGAAACAACATTGTGCAATGTACTAAGTTAATACACCACTTCAGTGGATATTGAAAATCATGCTATGAAAGGCTACAGTCACTCATTCAGAATCACATGCACAGTGAGTCTGAGTGGAGAATAGTCTTATATAAAATCAGCCAATGATAATAATGGTGATCAAGAGATATATAAATTGCATATGTGTGGTAAGCATGGTGTTCCCTCTCTTGCAGGACTTCGTTGTGATCAAGGAAGCTCCCAAGAAGCGACGAGTGTTGACGGAGCATCAGAAAGAGATAATGAAAGAAAAACGGTGAGATCTCAGTGGATATTGCAATGATTTTAGAAAGTCCAAAAGAACAGTTCATTTTGGGCATTGAAATTTATCATTCTGAACTGTCATCATAAGCTGATTGGAAACTAAAATTAATGCAATTTAAAGGCCTAAAATGTGAATTTATAATGGCAACCTAATGTACTCAAGCATTTTAGTATCACACCTGATGATCCATGTGCTTGCATTATAGTTATACATTTTGGTTGCTTGTTATAATAACATCTAGTCAGTTGTGAAGACTGTAATGGAACAAAAACCAAAACTGATCAAGTCACAAGTTAAGTCATACTGTTCATATGTCACTATGTTTAAACTTGAAGAGGATTGGAAGATAAATTTATTTTTATTTTATTTGAATGAACCAGGAATGCAGAGGTATATGCAATGCAGTATTCAGACCTCCAAGTGTAAGAGAAGGCAGGATGCATTGATAGGTCTGTGGTTTCAGCAAAGGGAACTTCAGTTTCTGCATCTATTGTACTCCTCCACCTGGGGAGCATTTTGATTGCACAGGAGGGATAAAGTCGGAGACATGAAATGCTGGTGGGACACTCAAAAACTCTGTTTTGTTTGGAAGATTTTTTTTTTTTTTTCTGCTGTGCAACCCATGACAGTGGCATAATCTTCAATATGATGAAAGAAGTCACTCTACAGAACAAGAAGAAGACTGTTTTCTGTGCTTTCTGGTATTTTCTGTATGCTTGTTTGCACAGCCTTTGAGTTGATATTTTGAGGTTCACCGGTAGCATGTGGCTTTGTTGGTGTTTCAGAGTGCACCCAGCCATGTACAACAACCTGGATGCCTCCCAAGACATTTCCCTCATGTCACACTTTTCCTCCTCCGACACGCAGCAAGAGTGAGTCATAGTTGTTAATCACTTAACAAGGTTCCCAGGGTCCTTACGGGTGCTTACAAGTACTTACAAATTGAATTTGCCAATTAAGGCCTTAGAAGTCCTTATATTTGCATCACAGTCCTTACAAGTCTAGCTAATACTAAAAATGCACATGTGTAGTTATAAAAGCCTCTCATTTTTCCAAGTCAGCGACACTGGATGGTTCCACACATTTACTGAATTTCAAAATCATTTAGACATAGGTTGAGATGATGTCTGAAGCAGACAATGCTTTCCCCCTCCATGTTCATTTAGATCACATGCAGCTGAAATCACAGTTGCAAGATTACACGATAACTTCTAGGTCAGCCATTTGGTTGCAAAATTTGAACTGTGCAAGAACCTGAGCTAACAGCAAAGATGCTGAGAAAATGTTTGTTTTAAGACCGCTGACTAAAGCACAGCGCATACCAGGAATGGTTCTAAAAGATAAGCTGGACAAACACTATGCTCGATGCGTTACATGCGACATTCAGCTCATTTTTTTGTTCCTTACTGTTGCAATGGTCTTTACAAAATCTAATATTGGTCCTTATAAGGACCTTATTTGGCTCTAGTCCAAGTCCCTGGGAACCATGCTTAATGACATTGATCAGACTGGCATCTCAACTAATGATACAGTGCTTCAGGTGGAGTTTCAAGTGTACAGTTTTGGTCACTGAGGTCATTTACATATAAATATATATATATAAATGCATTTTTCATCTGCCATCCCATCTGACAGACTTTCCAGGCCATACTCAAGATGGCAGACTGGGCAGACGATCCGTCCTGAAAATCTACACACATTTTGTGGAAGCGTCCAGTGTCGTGCACAAATATGCCTGTTCAAGTATGCAGATGTAGGTTGTCGGTACAGTGGGTGTGATGTGTTGATCCCTACACAGACTGGTTCAGCTGAACCAAACAGGCTTTGTGGGTATTGGACTCTGGGTTGTCACAAGCATATATCCATGTGTGCACAAGTGTTGAAGAGTGTTCTGAAGTCTTTGATTTGACGGGGAAAATGATGTCTGTGTGCAGTAGCATGCCTGCCCTCTCGCCCACAGCTGACATCATCGTCATTAACTCCAGCCAGTCGCAGGACTTGCTGAATCCGGTAAGAATCCTCACAGTAATGTTCTTCCCTCCACTTCATGCTGTGCGATGTTTGTTTATTACAGTGCCTGTCATTGAATCAAGCGTTTAGGTACTGTGCAGCACATTCTTAGTGCAAGTCTAGTTGCCTGTCATTGAATCGGGGGTTTAGGTTCTGTACAGTGCAGTCCTGTGTCTGTCCTTGAATCAGGGGTTTAGGTTCTGTACAGTGCAGTCTTAGTGCAAGTCTAGTGTCTGTCCTTGAATCAGGGGTTTAGGTTCTGTACAGTGCAGTCTTAGTGCAAGTCTAGTGTCTGTCATTGAATCAGGGGTTTAGCAGACCTGTTTAGTCTACGCATTTGGCATAGAAATCTACACATTTGAAGCCCAAACTACGCATCTACGCTTGAATTACACAAACTACGCAAATGACTTCGTTTCGGCTACGCGATAGCGACGAGCGTGATTCAGTCCTCTTTTTTGATGCAATCCTATTTTTGACACGGCCGCCGTGTTCAAAAGGTACGTGCGCCCGCTTATCATACGCGTGCATCAAGTCTTGCAATAGCAGCGCTGGTTTTGGCGCAAACATAGGTTCAGAACGCATCCGAAACTCCCTTCAGTTGGGAGAAAATGTCCAAGTCCAAGCGAGCATATGAAACTTCTTCAGAAGAAGACTCAGTGTTAGCCTCCAAAGGCTCTGCTGCTGCAATTAAAAGGAAGAAAGTTCCATCCCAGAAGTTTCTCCCAGCTGACCACTAAGCTTATCCATGTTTGGTTCCTTCAAGGAAAGGCAGCGAACTTGCTCTTTGCACCACCTGCAAATCAGACTTTTATCATGCAAGCATGGTGGTCAATTTGACTGTAAGCAACCTGTTGAGAGCAAGTCCTACAAGGAGTTCAAGGCGACTGGAAAGTTTTTTTCCAGCTTCAAGTCTCTTTCTCCATTTCCCCGCCCTTCCCCCCTCTCTCATTTTAATGCAATAAACTGATATAGTTTTTCCGCACTTGTAAATATCGATAGCACTAGTCCGTAGTTATTTCCCTTGAGCAAATTTTTATCACCATTACAAAGAACGTGCGTTGTGATTGGCTACTTTGTTGGGGATCAGCCAATGAGAAAATTTGTTGCTCACACTGTTGTGAGGTTGGAAAAAAAATTGTACTAGGCTGTTGAGTAGGGTGCTTGCGTCCGGGGTTGACTGGCAGACTGGCGGACTGATCTGTACAACTGCACTCTCATTCTGAGTCAAGATGTTGGCTTTACAATTTTCCCACATTCACATGTGCACGGCCCAGCAAGAGACCTGAACGGATCTACACCACTTGTGTGTGGCCGAGACCTTGGTAGCAGTGCCATGCTGTCGCCTTACATTTATATTTTCAGGCACTGTGGTCTTCTGATTCTGAAAATTATATCAATTCAGTCAAGCTCATAGAAAGGATGAGAGAAAGTGTGTGCTTGGGTGTGTGTGTGTGTGTGTTGGACAAACTGATTATCTTGTCTAAATTTGTAACTGAGATAGAAAGAACATACTACACTTACAGTGTTACACTACAGCAAAATAATTGTATTTGTTGTTTTATTAAGTTTGTATAACAAAGTTTCTTGTGTGTTATTTTGACTCCTTGAGTGAGAATGAGAATCTGAATGTGTGAATGATAAATTAGTCCAGTTTCAACTGATGCACTATGACTACACATTGTACCTCCTGACTACACATTTAGACTACCCAAACTACACTTGTGCATTTAGGGGGTAAACAGGTCTGGTTTAGGTTCTGTACAGTGCAGTCTTAGTGCAAGTCTAGTGTCTGTCATTGAATCAGGGGTTTAGGTTCTGTACAGTGCAGTCTTAGTGCAAGTCTAGTGTCTATCATTGAATCAGGGGTTTAGGTTCTGCAGGTTTAGTGCACGTCCTGTAACTCCTAGGTCTTTCTGCTGTGAATTGCTTTATTATTACATATAAAGTGCCTGCATAACATTGCCTGGACTTTAATGGCCCAGATAACGGTAAGAGGAAGTAATGTTGACTTGTAGTTTGGTTCAGGGGTATGCTGAATATTTGTTATGTATTAAAACTGTATTTGAAAAGTATTTACTTTGGGAAGTAACTTGTGTGCTTGTTGTAAGCTACATTTTTTTTCTTTTTCTTTTCTTTTTCTCGTGATTACAGGTACAAGGTAGTGCTGAGCAGCCCTCGGCAGACACAGCTCAGTCTGATCAGTTCCCTACCCCGAGGAGAAGTTCAAGACGCCGAAGTGTCCGCTTTGAAGGGGCAGGGACTCCTGATCTGGAATCCAGAGACTCAGAGAATTCTGTTTGTGCTGCTGATAAGTTGCAGGTCAGCGGTTCTGCAAGCCACAAAACTGCCTTACCAGAGGTGGAAAACAAAATCAGCGGGTCAAAAAGCTCGTCAGAAGAAACCAGTCAGAAATCAGGGGAGCTAACAACATCGCTCAATCCGCCATGGCCACAGCCGAACGTCATGGCTGGTGGTGGTGAGAAACTGGTTGACACGCTCAGCAGCAGGGATACTTCACTGTCCCTGAAATCCGTGTCATCCGAATCTTCAGGTGGTGAAGAGAAGTGCACCAAGAATGTGGAAGAAAGTGACCCCTTCTTTAGGCCTTTCAAGTCTCTGAGTCAGACCCTGCCTCGCACTGCAAGCATGGGCAGCGAGAAGAGTGGCGTCACCAGTTCTGAAGGGTCGGTGCGGCTGATGACCCGAAAGACGCGTAGTCAGGAAATGGCAGTTCTAACCTCGTCAGCCATGGGGAGAGACAGAGAAGTAGCAGGGAAATCTAGCAGTCCCCCGAGCATGTTCACCCGTCTGGATAGGTGGCTGAAGAAATCACCACCAGCTGACAAACCTGAAGAAACGGGGAAGGTGCTGCGATCGCCCGACGAAGCCAACAGGCCATTGAAAGAGATGAGGGCTCACGAGAAAGTGTCGCCGCCGAGGAGCGGCACCACTCTTGTGGAAGAAACCCAGTCACCTACCCGGCATGCTGGGGAGATGGCAACTGCTAACTTATCGGTCAAAGAAACTCCCACCAAGACCTCATCCTCCTGTTCTCCTGTTGAGCGTTCAGTGGCCAGTGTTTTCAATTTGTCAGTCGCTCTGAAGGAGGCAGCAGCTGATGCAGGGAAGGCAACTGCAGCTGGTGAGATGTCTGTTGTGCCACACAGCCTGGCGCTGACGGCGCCTGTGCCGCAGCAGGAAAGATTTCCAGAAGTGGACCAGGCACATAATACACGTGCCTTGCCATCCTTGATTCCAGTTGAAGTGGATGCTGACATGTCTGCAGAAAATGATGAGCTTAACCAGGAACCTCCCGTTTTATGTGATATGGCTTCTCAGGGATTTTCCACTGAGCTTCAGAACTGCCCCCCACCACGATTGGAGTCCTCGGAACTTCGCTCGGCAAAGCACAGTGAAGTGGTAGTTGTGGAAGACAGCGTCCCTGATGCCCATCAAGACAGTGCCTGCTTCGACCATCAGGCTCTCTTTGGGTTTTCAGAGTTACTTAAAGAGAAAAATGAACCCACTGGCAGCGAGCCGAAAAATTCAGAGAGCGAAAATGAAGCAGCTAGCATGGAGATGAGTGAAAACTTACTCACCAACACTGAGGCTGGTGGAACTGAAGAATACAATCCACATTTGACAGGTACGCTAAGGCTAACTCCACTGAATCACCGTTCAGCAGCCATTTCTCCAGCGCCGGATGCATCAGACTCCAGCTGTAGCCAGCAGCAGCACTCCACCTCAAGCAACAGTGAGGTTACTCCTATGTCTTCACAAAGGAGCGAGCAGCTGGACTGTGAAGGTAGTTTTGATCCTGCTAGTGAGTCCACGCTGGGGGAGAGCACTGTGCATGCCAAGAAGAGAAAGCAACTGACACCCAAGAGAATTGCAGACCCCCTGCTGCTTCGCCGCACCTCGAGGAAGAAGACGGAGAAAAAACCTCTGTGTGACTGCTGCAAGGATGGACCTAACATTCACCACCAAAACTCTCCCCGGGACACAAGGCAACAGCACAGAAGATCACGCAACAACAGATCTCCCTCACAGTCTCCAAAACAGCGCAGAAGACGATGCAGCAAAGGATCTGCTTCACAATCCCCGCCAACTGTAAAATCCCCGGTGGGAAAAAGAACCAGAAGATCGCTTAGCCAGGGCGCTGACGGTAGTCGGAGCAGAGAGGGAGAAATTGTAGTTGGGGGCACTGGCCTTGATGTGGAGTTAACTGGGGAGGCGGAAGAGGGTGCAGGGGACAAACGCAAGGACCTCAGCCCTCAGGACATGGGGGAGAAAACGCCGGAGATGAAGACAAACAGCACCCCTCTCAGGCACAGCACCACAAAGAGAAAAATGGAGGTGGCCAGGCTCAGGTCCATGTCTCTGCCTCTCAGGACTTCTCTGGATGATGCGACAAAGGCCAACTTCGACCTGGACAGCCGGCCACTGTCAAAGCCAATGCTGTCCATGAAACTGCAAAAAGCTGACGTGGAAATGTGTGATGGTGTGGAAAGTAAGGTCCAGCGCATGTCTGATGAAAGTGCCATTTGCACTAAGGTTGTGAAGAACAGCCCCTGTAGAAAGGTCACTAGGAGCACCTCGGCTGAAGCCCCACTCAGAGGTGGTGTGTCCAGGCTGAAGCTGAAAAAGTTGGCCAGGCAGAAAAAGGACAAATTTATCCGCAGTCCGCCCAAGCTACGTCTGCGTCAAAGAAACGGTGACAAAGTTTCAAGCCACGGCAAAAGAGAAAATGCACTGTCAGAGCAGCCTGGAGGAAAAAGGTTGGCATCAAGTCCGCCTCCCGTGATTGACGACGTGAAAGAAACTGATGCAATTGACAGGCTGATAGTTGACCCTCAACCTGACGGGGAAGCTATAGTCTCAGAGCGGATTCTGGCACCGGGTGAACAGATGATGCCAAGGAGTGAGAGGCAGGGCGAGAGAAGAACAAAGAAGAACAAAGAGAGAAGAACAAAGCACAGGTCGTCTTCGGCTTCCTCGGCCCAGCCAGGGTCTTCCTCCTCTGCTGGCTTTAACGATGCATCTGTGCCTCAGGGTCGGCGGCCTGTTCGCTTTCACGGCGGAAAGGTGGTCCCCAGAAGGATCCATGGAAGGCGCAAGCAGCGGGCGGTCCTCGTTAACTTCGAGAGACGGAGGGGACGCCTACGTGTCAGATCTGCACCGGCCAGAACCTCGAGTGAAAATGCCAGTGAAGAGGTTGAGATTGAACAGTACGAGAGCCACCAGCTCAGCTTGGACATGGTCAGTCAAACCAAACCTGATGTAGGATCAGCAGATCAAGCACCACCATCTGCAAACCTCGCAGCTGATGCTGTGGAGGTACTGACGGATTCGCACGCTGCCATACACCCAGTTCTTTTGGGTGAGGCTTCAGCAGATACCGATGCACTCAAAGATTTCACTGCAGAAAAAGGTGAGGCAGGTGTCTGCTGCGATCCTGACGCTGGAGATGTCAGCAACAAGTCGGCTGTGCATGCTGATGCTGGCAGTGTGATTGCCATGGAAACAGGCATGGATGGTTCGGAGGACATGTTTGAGGATGGCCCTGGGAAGGATAGCTTGCAAATGGTTGACCCCACAGTCGGCACTGGGGAAGCAGAGCACCTTGCCGAGCCTGCAGCAGGTAAAGAAGACTTGGAGAAGCAGGTAGCAATTCCAGATGATGAGAAGGCAGCCGTGGGTGGCAGCGAGTCTGCTTTTCAGGAGACTGAGAGAATGCCTGACGGCAAAGACACTAAACTGTGCTCGGGTTATGGTGCAGGTGATGAACTCCCAGGCTTCCTGCACCAGCTGAAGAATGTCCAGGATGATGTTGAGCTGATGACTGCAGAAGATGTGTTGACAAAAGACTCGGCTGTGCATGTCTTCCCTCCTGGCCAGGCTGGTGGCAAACAGATGATGGTGGAGGATGTGTTCACGGAAGACTCAGCTACGCGTCTCTCCTCTCCCAGCCAGGCTGGTGTTGAACAGATGACTGCGGATGATGTGTTCACGGAAGACTCGGCTACACATCTCTCTTCTCCTAGCCAGGCTGAACTGGAACTGGAGGAGGAAGAGTTGTCTCCTGCTGCAATATTTGAAAACAATTCTGCAGAAAAGGTTGTGGAGGCCCCATGTGGCAAGAGTGGTAATGAATATGTGGAGGCTGTATTGAAAAAAGACGGCACTGCTGGCAATGCAGGACTGCCTGCAGAAGAGACGGCTGGTTCCATTGAAGACGCTGGCACATCGCAAGCGGACCAGTCTGCCGAGAAACGTCACACAGCTGTGCAAACCTTGCCAGAATCCTGGGAACATCGAAAACTGTCCAAGGAAGAGATCCTGAATATCATAGCGGAGTCGGATGTTGCGCCAGCTGAGATCATCGCCGCCCTGCAGACCAAGACTTCAAAGGCTCGTCGCTTGTTCCCATCATCCTCGCCGGTGCCAAACCGTCGCTTTAAGAGGCCGCCATACACCAGCCTGCCGGGCCGCGGCATGAAGATGGTTGAACAGAGCATGCTTATGCAGAAGCAGCAGCAGTTTGGGGGTTACCCCACCAAAACCACTGGCTCACAGCTTGATGGGGAGAATGAGAACTTAGCTGGTGTGACCATCTCAGTGGTTTCTTCCCCCACCACCTCACCCAGTGGCAGCATCCTGAAGAGGAGAGGTACGCTGATGCCACAGGAAGCTGAAATACCTGAGGACCTGTCCCAGACACCCACACCCATCAAGGTGAGTTGTGTGTCAGCATTTTGTGCCTGGATGTGAATGTTTTGCACTTCTGTGGCTGCTTTGTGGCTTTTTAAAAAACAGATGTGATGGTTTCTGTTTGAAGGCTGCTATACAATATTCCTTGAACAACTCTGCAGGTAATTGTGATTTGCAATATGTTTGTAGTGATGCTAATAAAGGTGGAGCCCCATTCTCCCGGCGCCCCCTACTCCTTTATTTCTTCCCTATCTTGCATATGATTTTAACATTGGAGAATAAATAATAACTATTTATCATGTGCAAACCTCAGGTGTAACATAAAAATAGAGCTGTGCATGCTGTACAGAATTAAAATATGAAGTGCGTACATGCTGTCACTGAGACACCTCAGACAAAAAACAACAATAACAAAGACTGCAATAAGTACAAACAGTTCAGAGCACAAGAAAGCCTGTTACGGACCTGGCAACCCAGTGGCTATGCGTTTGTTGGGTAGTGTCTAATTGTTTGTATTTCATGCTCCATTTAAGAAGCATTTGAGAAATAAAGTTCAATCAATCAATCAATCAAAAGCAGCATGTGTCCTCTGTTTGAATTGTTTTTGTTTCAATGATGCTATACAGTATTCCTTGAACAACTTTGCATGTTTCAGAAGCAGCGTGTCTTCTGTTTGAATGATGCTATACAGTGTTCTTTGAACAACTTTGCGATGTTTCAGAAGCGGCGTGTGTCTTTTGCTGATCCCATTATCAGTGGGGAGAGTCCTGCGCACGAAGCGACCCTGAGCAAAGTGCCGGGCTACTTCCACAAGCCAGACTCGGCAAGGAGACTGGTAAGTCACAGTTGCTATGCCCAGTTTAACAGCACACATGGCATGTGGAACTATGTTTTGTGGTCTGAATGCTGTTTGCTTCAGGCTGCATGAAGGGCCCATCCCAATCATTTTGTAAGGTTTATTTTTAGCTGGCGTAACCACACACCCCTGGCTGTCTTACAAGATTACAAGAATATTTATTTTCTGGTGACGTTAAAAGGTGTACAGGAATTTGTCTTGGTGACGTTCCATTCACTACAGTGTGTTAACAAATAGGCTCAGTAATACGATTAGCCCTGTATAAAAGTTATAAATAAATTCAACTGAAATTTAACAATATAACATTAACAGTCTCATTCTTGCAGTGTAAACTATCTTACACATGCACCAGTGCACGCATACACACACACAGGCATGCACTTGCACACACACACAAATTGCCTTTCAACTTTCCTAAAGAAAGCAAAAAAATTCTTGTAAGATTGTGAATAGAAGCTCAGTATGTGAAGTGTTGGCACTTGGTCACAGTGTATAACATTTAGTCAGGCATTATTTATGCATGATGCAAATGCAGCGTTTGTCTGTAGAACATGCTTGGCTTGGTCCTGGAGTGAGAAAGTCATGGTCATCGCATCCCCTTTACCTGCATTATTTAACTGGCTCGGTACTGTTTTTGGGGGCCATTTTGTGGCCCCCACTCCCAATCCTTGTATTATCAAAAATGGGCGTTAGAAACGCTACATAATTTGTGTGTATTTAAGGGCGTGCATGGGAAGTTAGGAATCTTGGCAAACTGAGCTGGATTTGGACATCTGACTGCTGAAACAAAATTGTTTACAGAATGAAAAGAGAATTCCCCAGACTAGTAGAAGAGCATTGAGGCAAAAGTATTTGTGGCTAAAGAGCTACAGAGACTTTATTTTGTGTACATCGTGCACAATGCACACGTCATATTCTTCTTTTGGATTCCTGGCAGAGAATGATCTTCCAGCATAGGTCTTGCTTTTCATGTGCACCTGTGACTCCGTCTATCTTCTGCTTATTGTGCTTACGGCATATTGCTTGTTTACTGTTACTGGTAACTGCAGCTGTCTTCTGTTGTTGATTTTTGTTTTCTTGTTGTCAGCAACTGTGTGGGAGCAGTGTTAACTGTTAGTCATTAATCAAGTGAAATCATTAATCAGTCAGCAGTGCTACATCACTCTCTTTCAGCCAAAGTTTAAGACAGTGAATACACACACTCAACCTTCAAGCAGATAACCAACAAAAAGGAAAATAATATAATAATATTAATAGTCCTAGCTGGTTTTACTTTGTTCTTAATCTTACCAGTTCATCAAAACTTCAGACCTGTTTACCTGTACAATTTTGGCATATTTTGTGCACTTGCATTTTTAGCATACCAAAATAAACACAGTCATAAATATTCCTAGACATGTTTTGCGGTTCGTTTGTTTTCCAGTCCAGAATATGCCCCGTTCTGGGTTTTCAGTGGCACATGTGGAAGTCTTGCAAATTCTCACTGCCATAGTATTGGTTTCTGTGTTGCATTTTGTGCAGTTCCAGTACTGATTTCTTGGGCAATTCAAAGCAAGGCTTGTATTTCCACTGCAAAGTACAACTACAAGCATTTGTTGCTGTTCTGGAAGCTGTGTTGAAATTATTTTTGCTGAGAACAAAATGAAATGGAAAAGAACTGATGGGGGAAGTGCCAAGGCGGTAAAGGAACGAGTGTTCCTGTCAAGATACAAATCTGAGTCTTCTGTTTCCAAATCTTCTGCACACTGCCAGTATTGCCACTCCTGTCTCTGGTCTGTGGCTAAAAACTGAAAATACTTCCAACTTTTCAGTAATAAAGAAAAGACTTTTTTTTTTTTTAAATTGTACTATTATCTGTATTTGTGTGTAAGCAGGTCTGAGTTATAAATTCTGCTTCAAGGAAGGACGAGCTTGTAAGATTTTACTATAGTTTGCTTTATATATAATAATATACACACACACATACACACACACACACATGCCCTACCACACCCCCTCCCTTCCCTACACACACGATATCTGCTCTTTTTGTTGTTGCTGTGACACATTTGTTATGTTGCATCTTTTTATTGACTGGTTCCCACTTGCTTTCTGTGTGTCTGCCTGGCTAGTATGTAAATTCTCCCTACGGTGGTGCATGCCACGTTGACCCGCGACAGGCCAGAAGGAGAAGACAGGTGTTAGAGAAGGTAAACTTGAGAACCAGCAGTAAAGCTATGAGGGTGAAGACAGGTTGGAATTTTAATGTTTTTGTTGCTTTTCATTCCACAATGTGTTTTGTTTTTGTGGGTGAGTGCGAAAGAATTCTTCTGTAATGTTTGTGCTCGTCGATGTGATTACTTCTAACTTTGTGTGCATGTAGATTTGCAAGTTAATGTTGTGCCTTTTTCAGAATGGGCTGAATGCAAATGAACTCTAGGAATATTGTATTTTGATCAAACAAACACTGAGTAAGTAAGTTGGTGTTTTACGCCCGGTCAACCGGTATGGTTATATCGGGGCGAAAACAAACACTGGAAAAAAAATTGGAAAAAAGCACAGGGTACTTTTTACTGTGTGGTTTGCTCTTGGTCTTTCTTTGAAATGTTGCTCAGCAGCTGAAATGAAGTCTTCCGAAATATAGTTGCATGTATAGATGGCAAGTTGTTTGTTTTTTTAAAGGTGGGGGGGGCTAAAAATATATATGTTAACATTGCTGTTCACTCACTTGCAGTTTGCTTTTTGAGAATCAGCTTTTTTTTCTCTCTATTTGAAGAAGAAAAAAAATCCTCCCCCTTTTGGGGGTGGGGGGATTTGTTGACTGGCAGGAAATCAGGTTTATTGGAAAGTAATTAAGCATCCAAGTTCTTCAAGCCCACTGTGTTAATGTGAACATTAATTTTAGGCAAGTTCTTTTGCATACACACAGATGTTTCATATCCCCCATGTTGAAATTAAAACCTTTGGCCGATGGTCAGTTCTCTTACCGTGCTTCAAAGCAATCGACTTCTCTCCCATCTGACATCTGTCATTCAGTCCTCCCGTGCCTTCAAAACTGCATTTAAAACTCACCTCTGCAAACAGTGCCACCACAAGTGATCTCAAATTCTGTCTTCTTCCTTCTAAACAATGGTTGCATCACACACTGTTATATCAGTAAGGTGGTACCCACTTTGTAAAAAGTTGGTGCAGGGCAAGTTGTGAAGTGATTTCTTTGATTGTGATTACCGTGGTGAATGCACTCTGATGGTTGCTGTGTTTGTCTGTCCCAGATTGCAGCGAGCCAAGCTGCGGCAGCAGAGGAGGAGGAAGCAGGCAGCTCCAGCAGCGGCACGTCTGTGCTGAAGGACTCGGCCAGCCACTCGCCCAGTCCGCTGTCCCAGAACAGCTATCGCAGCACGCAGGAATCGCAGCTGGACGCTGCCGGCCCCATTTTCCCTGACCTGACGGACTGCGACAGAGATATCAACCTCATATTGCCACAGCTCACCTCGTCTCTGTGGTCAGTGAGGGCGTGCAGTGGCTGTTTATGCTGGCTGAGCTGCAGGAAGGGGAACTGTTTATGTTGACCGAGATTCAAAAAGGGGGACTGTTTATGTTGGCTGAAATTCAAGAAAGGGGGCTGTTTGTGCTGGCTGAGATTCAAGAAGGGGGACTGTTTGTGTTGGCTGAGATTCAAGAAGGGGGACTGTTTATGTTGGCTGAGATTCAAGAAGGGGGACTGTTTATGCTGGCTGAGATTCAAGAAGGGGGACTGTTTATGCTGGCTGAGATTCAAGAAGGGGGACTGTTTATGTTGGCTGAGATTCAAGAAGGGGGACTGTTTATGCTGGCTGAGATTCAAGAAGGGGGACTGTTTATGCTGGCTGAGATTCAAGAAGGGGGACTGTTTATGTTGGCCGAGATTCAAGAAGGGGGGCTGTTTATGTTGGCTGAGATGCAAGAAGGGGGACTGTTTATAAGATTCACAAAGGGGGACTGTTTATGTTGGCTGAGATTCAAGAAGGGGGACTGTTTATGTTGGCTGAGATGCAAGAAGGGGGACTGTTTATGTTGGCTGAGATTCACAAAGGGGAACTGTTTATGTTGGCTGAGATGCAAGAAGGGGGACTGTTTATAAGATTCAAGAAGGGGGACAGTTTATGTTGGCTGAGATTCACGAAGGGGGACTGTTTATGTTGGCTGAGATTCAAGAAGGGGGACTGTTTATGTTGGCTGAGATTCAAGAAGGGGGAGGGGTTGTCTGCCTGTTTATGTCAGCTGAGGTTGGGGAGGGGGGTCTGCCAAATTCTGCAGCAGTTCGCTTTGTCTGAAGTTGTGTATGGTTATGGTCTTTGAGAGTGCTTAGTGTGATGTGACATTTTTTTCTGTAAGGATGCCAGGCTTGTTTTGGCATGAGCCTTTGCTACAGCTATCAGTCCTTTTGAACCACCATGGCATCAGGTCTCTGAAGAATCATCTCTGAGTGCGCGCAGCTGCTGAGTAGGTAAACTAGTCCCTGGTGTGAATTCTTCCACACAGGAGTACTATATATATTTTTAGTGCAATGACTTTTAAACATATATTTTAAAAACCTAATCATGCCAAGTTTGTCCTATTTGCAGGCATCGTGGTCTGTGTCAGCTGATGAAGGGCCGAGGGGTGATCACCATCGGCAACCTGGCGTCGCTGTCAGAGGTGGACGTGCAGAGCATGCCGGTGCGCGCCCCAAAAGTGAAGACTGTGAAAGAGGCGCTGACCAACTTCCACTTGCAACACTGTGCCAAGAAGTCTGAGCTGATACCAGCAGCAGCAGCAGTGCAACATCATGATAAGTGAGTGAACATATAATTGTGGAAAGATGAATGCAGCTGGAATTAATCAGCAGGCTGGATAGCGCTACTTGGTCGCAGCTGGCTTTACTCGGGTAAGGCAAATTTCCTAGTGACAGTTTTTGTATTTGGACAGTAATTCCAAAAATTTCAAAGTTTGCTTTACATAAAGAAAACTGTCCATATCTCTCCTTCCCTCCTTCCCTCCCTATCTCTCTCCCTCCTCCACCCTCTCCTTCCACATAAAAAAAGTACTATAAAAGCATTCATTTCTTGTCAAGAGTGTCCAGGCGAGATCAAGAGGAGGGAGGTGAGCTGGACTCTCAGGAAGAAGCTAGCCCAGAAGAGATCAAGAGCAGGGAGGTGGTGCTGGGCTATAGAGAGACAGTTGGACTTCTTTTGCTTCAGTTGTTTCCCAGTGGAGGAGCTAAGGACATTGTCTTTGTGACTGTTCTGCATAGCAGTTGCATGGTGCAGTGGTCGCTGTGCAGTGCCAGACAGACACTGCCTTAACATTCTGTTGTTCTGGCGGCGGTCCATGGCAGCCTTGGTCTTCCGGGTTGGCGCCTGTTTTGAGGTCTCACTCTTCTATCCCCCCCTTCCCACTCGTCCCCGTCCCTAATAGGCGTACTCACCTCTGTGGATGTTAAGCAGCAGAAACACATGCTTCCTGTTTACTCTCCATGGAACCCAAACTCGAATAAACTAGCCATGCAGAAGGTAGTTGGTATAATTGTTTGACCTGTGATCACTATTCAAGCCTCCTGTATACTCTGTGTTTGTTGATGCTGTTAACTTCGCAAGACACAGTGGGTTGTTTTGAATTCTTGTCAGTTCATGGCTTTGGCTGAGGACTGTTCAGTCTGTGCTGGTGTTCAGTGGGGTGGGGGTGGTGTGTGTTCAGGGGGAGGTGGGGTATGGGGCTGGTGGTTCAGTGAGGAGTGGGTCTTTGCTTTTTTCTCTTTAACTTCTGTTTTGACAAGTGTTCAGTTATGTGAGATGTTGTCAGTTTCCAGGCACTTGATTTTTTAATTCAGTTTTTTTTTTTGTGCAGAGCTTCAGGTGATGATAGAGTATTTCAGGGAACAAGGATCTTCATTTTCTGTAAACTGTGTGGGTTATGTCTTTATGAAAGTGAAGTGTGTGAGAGTTTTAAACAGTGCTTGCACTTCACTCGCAAAAATAGCAAAAACAGTTATTTGAGTGCTATTTTTAATGGTTTACAGAAAGAGACAAGTTTTATCTGAATGTGAACTGCATTACTTTGTTGTGTGCATTTTGCCTCATTAACTTGGCAGCCAACTTCAGATTTTAGATTGAGGTGCCCTTTTGGGGGAAATTATTGTGCATTTCCTTTACCTCCCTTCCAAATGGGTCATTGTACTTGATAGAAAGTTTTAAAAAATGGAAGTGTTATAAAAAAAAAATAGCCATGGTTAAGCTTCAGGCTTTCTTTTTCTTTTTTTCATTTTCTCCATTTTTCTTCAAAATTCTGTTTCATGCGTGAATGAAATGATGTCCTTTATGGTTGACTGATTTTCGCACCTTTGTTTCCTTCCCCACCACTACCTCCACACACCCAGGTTCTGGCATCTGTTTTAGCGGGATTCTATTTTCAAGTGTTGATAGTGTGGCAATATGGCAGATTGTTAATTTACTATACCTTGGGAGGAAAATGGCTGTGGTTGTTGTTTTTGTGTGTGTGTTTTTTCCATTTGTTTGTTGTTGCTATTTGGTGGTGGGGGAGGGTGCTGTTGTTTGTTTTTTAAGCCTTGCAAGGATTGAACTCTGTGCATTGATGATTGAGTACATTAGCTGGCTTTGGAGCTTTAGGTTTTGACAGTTGCATCCCTGTGATCCTGCCCTTGAGTATAGCGAAGTCATTGTGAAGTGGTGGTGTTGCAGAGAACATGATGAGCTCCAGTCAGGAGAAGCTTCCAGCTCAGCCCAGGGACAAGAAGGGGTGGAGAGTTCCAACTGACAGGACCAGGCAACAGTGGGATACAGGTTAGTGTGTATAGTTTGGCTATGTTGTGACCTCTTAGGTGAAGGTGTATTTACCTGTACTTTCAAAATACAGTTGCAGCAAGGTAAATGTACTCATGTCAGTTAGCAAGGTTTCATTGAGCGTTTTGCCCCTGGGGGCTAGAAAGCAAAGTTGACAGAAGTGGTAGGGCAGTTGAGAAATGAAGTGCTTTGAGTTTTCACGATTGTTATTATTCTCTCATTGTCTTTAATTTTCTGCAGTTGCCTGTTGGCAGAGACATACCCAGCAGCTCCAGCATTTAAGTTTTTTCTGTCTTTGCCATGACATATATCTAGCTTCAGGTTCAACTTTTCTCAAGCAAGTTAACCAGAGCTTGTCTTCTTCTAAGAAACCTTATTCTCCATGTGGTGTAGTGATTGGTGTGTTTGAAGTGATGGGTGCAACAGCAGAACAAAGTACATATTGTAACAATAATGTCAGAAATAATAATAATAATAATGGAAATTTGTAAAGCACCTACCCTGCGGCTCAAAGCACAGAACAAGCATACACACATAATGTACATCAAGATGGAAAATGTTATCAAAAAAACAAAAACAAAAAACGATATCGACAAGGTTTCACGCATAACTATGCAAAATATGCACGCACGCACGCACACACACACACACACACACACACACACACTGTACAGACTGATAGGAGTGAAGGACACTGTGGCTTTACGGAAATCTCAAGTAATAGTAACAGATGCCAAGTAATATACCCCCAGCCATGATCTGCTTTGTCCTTTGTCTTCCAGCCCCTGCCCCCCACCTCCCCTGTTTACTCCATACTGAGTGGCATTCACCCCATTGGTGTGTTGCAGGAGCCCCAGCCCCTGAGGCGACCAGAATGTTCCATTGCAGTATCTCATCTGGCCTGAGGACAGTTCATCAAAAAGGTCCTTGTGTGCCAGGATTCAGGTCTTCTTCCCCATCACCATACCGCCGCCCCATCAGGACTGCCGACACTTTTCAAGCTTCTATGCGGGATAAAGTGTCATCCTTGTCGCTGCTGCTCAAGTTCGATCGTGGCAACACAAATTTGCTCGAGAAAACTTCTGAGATTCTGGAGCAAGTGTCGTCGCTGTCTGATCACGCCCATAGCCCACTCTTGGGTCAGCTGGAAGCAGAGGAGCTGTTTAAAATCTTCCAGCACCTGAGAGGTCTCACTAACGCCCTGAGTGGCTTCTCTTTCTTTGCCCCTGAGCGTTCACCATCCCCGGCAGGGAGACAGCTCTCCGCCCTGCTGGCTTCCTCAGGCTCTGAGCTGTCAGAAGTGGACCCCGAGCTGGTGCAGAAGTGCTCCGCTGTGCTGGCTTTGACCACCCCTCCTGGATTGATGCCCTCTCTTCCTCACACCACCGCTGCCTCCTACCCCAAAAGCATCTGCAGCAGCAGATCTGCCAGGTGATGGGTCAGGTAGATCTGCTTGGAAGCACACAGCTGCTGACAGGAGTCACTGATCCTGGCTATCACACTGCGTTGAGCTTTTGGGAGAGGTGGAAGAGACGTGTAGAGGGGGCCCTGATGAAAGAACACTGATGAAAGACCATCCTCATTTTAGACAACCCCCCACCCCTGCCATCAACCCTTTTTTTGTTTTGTTTTTTGAAACTACACTTCATGTTCAATGTAAATCGATCCCTCCTTGAGGGGTCTAGTGGCAGTTTCCAGCAGCACACAAACGTGCACAAAAGTTTTCATTTCATCTTTGATGTCTTGCTCCTTTCAAAAAGTTTTGCGCCGTTTTTTGTTAGTTTTTATATATATTATATGCAGTAGTATGCTGTTATTGTTGCATGAAAGGATTTGTTCTCCTTATATACACATGACTGACCCTTGTAGGGTAAGATGGTACATACGATTACTTGCTATTGTTATGATTATTTTGTAATTGGATCCTATTATATGTGTATTTGGAAGCGTCACCTTAAGCTTGTTAATCATGGTTGAAATAAGATTGAACTGTGTCATGCTGAACACATTATTTGGGAGTATATGTGAATTGTGTTCACTTCATTTGAAATAAGCCAAGTCTTTTTTCTGGATTGAGTAATAGTGATTTTAGAATGCAATAAAAGGAAAGGAAAAAAAAAGAAGAAACTGTTGTTGTACTCTCTGTGTGATGTGTATTTTATGAGACTGTTGACAGCTTGTGGGGGGTGGGGGTGGGTAATTTGAATAATTCTCAATTTGCTATAGATAGCAGTCCTGTTTTGTGTGCATTTTCTATTTTGTTTTCTCTCCAGCTCTGAAATAGTATTACTACAGTAGTGGCTAAATAACACTGTTACGAACATTGGTTTCCTTAGTTGACTATCTTTCACACATGTTGGTAGCCACGGGTGAACTTTAAATAACACTGTTACAAACATTGGTTGCCTCAGTTGACTATCTTTCACACATGCTGGTAGCCACAGGTGAACTTTAAAAAACAAAACAATTATCACTGAATCAGCACCTCACATCAAGATCCCGTTCCACACCACCTTATTTATTTGCGTTTCATTTGTTGTTTAAAATGCAGCACTGCACTATGCTGATCTGACAGAGGTGGAGTATCGATAGTGGAACATTTGACGATACCAGAATGCCCCAGCCTTGCGTGCTCTTTTAAAAGGGACTAACTCTTCGAAAATTTGTGTTTGTGTATGCACATATGTTTTGTTTATGTTTGCGTAGGGGTTGATTTTTGTGGATTGACTTGAGAAAAGGTTTGTATATGACTAGAGTTTTGAAATGTGAATCTGAACTCTGATGTGGGCTGTAGGATCTTTAATGTGCATGTGTGATCTTTTTGCATGCACGTACACACAGGAGACCTCAGTTTATAGTCTCGTCTGAAGGACATTTGTAAAGTATGCACAGAATTTTACTGGGGGGGGGGGGATCTCAAGGTGGGTGCAATGCCTAGCACATAAGGGTCACCCATCTGCAGGGCTCCCATTAGTGAGTATTTTAAGGAGGTCCCTGGGTCTCCCAACAACAGCTCTTAGAGGGTCTCTGGGCAATTTTGAAAGGTCAAGTCTAATATGAAACAGCAGCTGTGCGGAAGTATTCTGCTTTGCATATGATGCCCTTTGTCCTTCTGCATATCGGTTCTGGGTTCAGTTCTGTCAGACAATGTCACTTTTAGTTGTACACTTTTAGGTATGTTGGCTTATTATAGCAGTAACAGGTTTATTGAAAGGCCTATTCTCGTAGTTCTCCATGTCAGTAGCATTCTGGTGGTCGCCAACTCTGTAGACGTGTTTTATAGCATCCATCTGTCAGTATGAAAAGGATTTTTTAAGTAGCATAGTAAGAAAGCAAAAGATGGCACTTTAAAACACAAGACCATTAAAAAATATCAGTCTGAAACAAGTGAGTAACGCTATGTTTCTTTGGAGCAAATAAAACTAAACGGAGAATGAAGGGAAAAAGCTTTCACCTTTTCAAATTGCAAATAGAGCACAGAGGTCACGCAAAAGCTAAGTTGCCTCCCTTGAATACTTTGGTGCTATCTGAACAAAATTTACTGTCAAAACTCCAATGATCTTATTTTGACAGCTAAACATTCACAACAAATTATTGACAGTCTGTACACTGGAATATGTTATATTAAACCTTTCAGATACAGAAGACCAAAACGTCTCAATGTTAGGGTATATAAAGCACTGACACACGTGGTTGATTGTCGAGAGCCGGTTTGGCCTAGCGGTAAGGCGGTAGGCTGGTAAGCGGAGCGGACCTCGGTTCGATACCGCTTCGGCTCTCCTTTCTCTTCAAAAGTTGTGGTTTGTGGACACTGTCTTGTGACTTTGTCCATCACTTCCTGCTGAAACATTAAAATGGCTCTCCTCGCTGCCCATCTTAATGCAGGAGTCATTCTGGTGGTGACAGTGTAGCGATAGGTATATAATCTACCTCTCCTCCCACCTCCATACCCCCTTGCCACCCTTCTCCCCGTCCCTAATAAACATTATGGTTCCTGTGGACGTTAAGCACCATGTTTACTTTACTTTGGTTGATTGTCAAGGTTCCAGGCGAGATCAGAAGATCTTAGAGGAGGGAGGTGGAGCTGGACCTTCAAGTTAGCCCAGAAGAGATCATGAGTAGGGAGGTGGAGCTGGTGGAGCTGGGCTGCGAAAGTTGGACTTCTTTCGCTTCCAGTTGTTGCTCAACAGCAGTGCAACGGACATTGTCCTTGTGACTCTGCCCAAGCACGGCAGTTGAAACGGCAATTGCGCAGTGCACGCGCAGTGCACTAGTCGCTGGGCAATGACGATGGGACACCGCCATAACACTTCCATTGTTCTGGCGGCGGTCCGCGGTCTCCGGTTTTTTTCGGCCGTTATCAGCGGTCGAGCTTTCACTGTTTCGTCCCCTTCCCCCCTGTCCCCGTCCTTAATAAGCCACCTCGCTTCTGTGGACGTAAAGCAAAATGGTCCTGGTTGATTGTCCCCGTCCCTGTTAAGCCATATGGTTTCTGGGGACGTAAAAGCACCATTTGTCTCTGATATGTCAACCCGACATCCGAGGACATTAATTTTTAAGCCCCCCCCCATCATCATAAAGCCCCACATCATCATAAAGCACCATGAAAGAAAAAAAAATGGTGGGTTGTCTTGTCCCTCCCGACATCTGCTGCCCTGTCTGTCCCTAATAATTACGTCAGCCCCACAGCTGCTGCCTCACATCATCATCGTTGTTTGGTGTGTGCGGGTGTATTTGTGTTTGATGTCTATAGTCCTCTGTACCTCATGAAGTTTGGGAGAATGCGTACTTGTCAGCAACAAGAGTAGCTGCTAGTTTCGAGACGGAAGATGTACAAATAGTTCACATGACCACATGTTAAGTCGGTCAGAATAGGTCTGGACTTACAAAAAACCAAAAAAAATGGATTTTTTTTTTTTAGTGCATCCCGTGGGACCCTCTAGACGGAAGTTTACTCAATTTGTTTAGTGCGTCCTTTTCAGTTCTAGTGCGTAATGGACGCACATTTGTGCGTCAACGGGAGCCCTGATCCATTTGGTGACCGGGCGTGATCATGGTTAACTTTAGATTTCTACAGCGAGTACTCTTGCTCTGCGCCACGGACTTGCGACTGGTGTGTGCGGTCTGCTTCTTTTTCTAACGTTGCTTTACGTCCACAGAGACCATGAACCGGATTCATGAACACGCTTACAAACTATGCCAGCGGAAAGCCCCCCCAACCCACTGCGCGGTAATAGTCACGTGCACGATTGGAAGTTACGACAGCCCCGCCAAACTGTGGCCACGATGCACGTTTGTTTTCTAAAAAATATCAACTGTTTTGTCAAACGTCAGATCTTACAACAATATTTTATAGGTCGACATTACAACACGTCTGACATTTAACAGAAAAAACTTTTGCGAGCAATTGATCGAAATACAACAATCGTGAATGTTGATGTATTACCAGTATAAAATGATGTTTTTCGCGTAGTAATCAGCCCTTATGTAGGCTCACTACCTCCACAACCCGTAGTTAACTGAGTGACTGGAAATGAAACAAGAGACGATTGAAAACAACGCGACACTTGCGTTTCTCGTCGTTCTGAAGCTCGTGTGATTGTAATTTGTTCGTAAGCAAAGTGTCAAAGATCGCTTGGTACATCAGTGTCTGTTTTTGGCGGTCAGTTTTCACTGGTTTCTTCTGCGTGTTACGATTATATGTTAAGCTGAAGTCTGGTTGCTGAAATTATGTGTACTCATTACTCGTTCATCCACGCATATATATATATATATATATATATATATATATATATATATATATATATATATATATTCAACACGCCATTTCAAAGAAAAACGGTTTCACTATTATTTTCAGTTGAAGCGCAGTGACAGTCTGGGCACCTTTTGGCACAACGACAAATGGCTCTATTAAAGCTCTATTAAAGCGGCTCCGCTTGAACTCATTTAAATAGACCCGCTGCAGGCTATGGATCGGAGACCATGTACAATACTCGTGACGAGTTAGTTGACTGGGTGCTGGTTCACCGGCGTAGCGACTCGCTGAAAGGAGAAGGTCTTCTGACGAAAGAGTAAGTACTTAATTTGAACTATCCGCAGAATAAGGTTACTACACTGCCAATGAACTTCTTAAAAACGTGATTGAGAATAGTATGTGCGTCACTGTATTAATCCTTATTACGGGTTGTGGAGGTGGCAGCTGTCCTTGTGTAGGCTCACTACATCCACAACCCGTAGTTAACTAAGTAACTGGAAATGAAACCAGAGGCAATTCAAAACAACGCGACACTTGCGCTTCTCGTCGTTGTGATGCTCGTTTTTTCGCTGAAGGCAAAACGGGAAGATTTGTGAGAGATTGGGTGGAGCGCATAATGTCTTGAATGTCAGGCTGAACTCCCCGCTGAAGTGGGGCGACGCTTTATTACTGTAGCGGCGAGGAGAAGCAGCGGAGCGTAGGAATGTAAAAAGAAAAAGAAAAAAAGAAGAAGTTTATTTGTAAGGCGCTTACGCCTAACGTGAGCCCGAAGCGCACGGCAATACCGAATCAACAAGGTCAACAAAATATATACACAACCCAATTATAAAGGCACAGTGAACCTACTAATTCGATAAACACACTACATTCGTTGTCTTTCTCACCACTTCCAACACGTACGCACACACGCACGCACGCACCCACACCCACACCCGCAGGCAGGCAGGCATTCATAGTCCAAAGAAGAAAACTGGTCGGGTCTAGGGGGCATATTTAACCCCTTCACTGCCCCTGCCTGTAAAATTTCGGGGCTGAAGAGTGCACAGATGCACTCCTGCAAACAGTATATTCGATGGTCCTACAACAAATCTGCTTTCAGTACTGTGCATTTTGATACTGGAAGTCATTTCGTCTGCTCATGTGAAAGGGGGAAAAGGCCTTAATGATTTCAAGTTTTGCACTGTTATTGGTCGTTTTCCGAGTGATGGCGCGGCAAACACGGCAGTGAAAGGGTTAAAAAGTGCTATGTGCATGCATGATGTTTTGATGATCGCGGAGCCCGGCTGAAATCAGTCGGTCTTCTGTCTGCACAAAGCCTGCTCTTCGCTGGCGTAACAAAACTAAACTATATAAACAATGGGTGAATGACGTAAGTGTACTGGCGACTGAATGGGTCAATAAATGAATGATCTGTCTTTGAAAACGGCCGGGTAACTTCAAAATGTGACTGTGAAGAGCTACGCGTACAGTGCTCTAGATTTTATAGTTGACGGTCACAGTGGTAGTAAAAATAAAATATAAACAACGTACATGTAGATCCTCAGTCTATAATGTTTTGCAATATACTTATGAACCACTTTTCACTGTTAAAAATAAATAACGGCATCACTTTTTGAAGAAAAAACATTCATAACTCAGACGGTTTTGTTTTAGCCTCAGTTTCTTTTCTTTTTACATGCCTCTTGCAAGCATTCAAGTTGCTTCTGTAAAACGGACTGCCTGCTAAATACCAACTGCAATCATTGTTTGTTTGCCCTTGCACATGCTTCAACATTTGGTGTGCATCGCCATGATAGCCTAGTCACACAGATATGCTTGAAATACTTGCTCGGAGAAGGGCTGTGGAATACAGGTTTTATATGAGCAATTTCTTCTGCTAGTATCCTAACCTTGTTTTGCTTGCGTCTGTGTGTGTGTGTGTGTGTGTGTGTGTGTGTGTGTGTGTGTGTGTGTGTGTGTGTGTGTGTGTGTGAGACAGAGACAGAGAGACCGTGCATGCGTGTGTTTGTATGTCCGTTTCAGCAGCGTGTTAGGCCTATAATTATTCGCTTTCATACTATACATACAGAGTTGTCTGTACGCATCTTTGTTACGGCCAAGTTAGTGAACCAATGATTTTCGGGTTTTTTTTATGAATAAATCAAACAAACACCGAAGCACAATCATTTTCGCGTCCACCCAGCAGAAGGCCTATCATTGAATAAGCCTGCGAGTGACATTCTCATTTCGTTTGCGGCACTGTTTTTTTTTGGCTGTTTTGTTTTCTGTGGCTTTTTTAACTTGGAGAGAATCACAGTGATGTTTACCGCCCCCCACCTGGTAAACTTTGTGTTAACCTTTATTGCAGAGGCTCACCACAGTGATCGTTCCCATAATATAGACGACAGTGACAGTCTGAACCACGCTACAGAGACAGCCAGCACAAGCGGCGAGCCATAAAAACAACAACAGCATTCATCGTCGTTAAGACTACACACAGGCTACTCCTAGCAGCTGGTCACTGCCGTGCCACACTTCAACGGCTGACCAGGAGGACAGCGGGCAGTCGATGACACCCACCATGGCGACCACCCTGACGAAATGTGTCGTGTGGTCCGGTCTCTTGTCCGTCATCGTTGCCGCCGCGGGCTCCGTCGCCGGTGACACGGCCAACGCCAGATGGCTGCCGGCACGCGGGTACACGGTCCACGGCGTGACGTTACGCTTTTTGGCCAAGCCGCCCCACTTCGACATGCAGCGTGTCGGAACCACCGTCTGGTACCCCTGCGTGCCTGAAGCGGTGCTGCTGCAGCCCCAGCGCGGGACAGACACCGCCACCGTCACCACCAACACCACCACCACCACCGCCGGCGACCCCGACAACGACGACTCTTTCCTGGACGCGATCACTGTGCAGTGGCTGACCCCCGGGCACCTCCCCAGGATCAACTACACGGGCGGCGAGTGGGACCGACTCCGAGGCCACGGCTACTTCGTCGCGGCCGCGGACGCCAACAACTCTCTGGTGCTGGTGAACCCAACCGTGTCGGACGCGGGCCGCTACACCTGCCGCCTGCAGCTGCCGGGGGGCCCGTGCATCGAGGCGCACATGGAGCTTCACATCACCAGCTTCGCCCGCCTCAGCTTCCGGCAGCGCGCGCTGTACGGCGCGGTGGGGGCGGTTGTGGTGGGGGTCGCCGTCGGGCTGCTGTACGCCCTGCACCGGTTCGTCGTCCGTCCCGCTCTCAGCGCCCAGCGACGGGAGCCCGGCGTGGCAGTCCTGGATCCGGACGAGGCTCGGCCCAGTCTGCAGGTCACGTGACGCGAGTCACTTCCGTCCCGCGCGTCCTTGACCTTCTTTCCTTCTGAATCACTTTTCACAACGACTCGCCTTTAAAAATTAAAAGTTGCCGATCGATTCAGACCAAACTCCGCGGAGTAACAAACTCCGCTGAGTTTGGTCTGAATCGATCGGCAACGTTTTATTTTTATTTTTTTATTTTTTTTAAGTGTTTCTTCTTTTCCAGGTGGGGGGCTAGAATTCACCAGTACGGTAAAGTGGAGTAGTCCTATATGTTGCTTTCTCACCATCACTATCGCTGAGTACTAAAACGAAACTGAAGAATACTATATGTTCTCTTGTCTAGTATGCTATGTGAGGACATGTGCACGGAGTGGATCTGAGTGGCGGGATTTCGTGTGAGGGTGTGTGCACTGCGTGTGTGTGTGGGGGGGTGGGGGGGGGGGGGGGTGTCATTACACATTCATCATTCACACTTCACCTGCTAATTCAATTACAACAATAAACACATCTGCTTCTGCGCATATAATTATGCGTTTAATATACTCTCTCTCTCTCTCTCTCTCTCTCTCTCCACACACACACACACACACACACACACACACACACACACACAACTTACACACACACACACAACTTACACACACACACACACAACTTACACACACACACGTGAAAACTTCACACTGTTTGGTCAGCATGACGAGGAGAGGTCCCCGCTCACACCCCCACAGGCAGAGTCCCAATCATACGGCGCCGGGCCAAGGCCGCCACAAGTCCGACAACCGTTGGAACCGTCATCGTCACAGACGTGGCTGGCAGGCGGTGCCTGGTCACCACAAGGACCCGCACCGCACCCGGACGAGGATGCTTTGACGCCGTCGGCAAGGCCACCGTGGACCTGCGGCGGCGTCCTTTGGCGTGAAGGACAGGGCGGCGGCGTCCTTTGGCGTGAAGGACTCTCCAGCGAGGCCGTGGGCGGCAGCGTCCTTTGGCGTGAAGGACTCTCCAGCGAAGAGGTGGGCGGCGGCGTCCTTTGGCGTGAAGGACTCTCCAGCGAAGAGGTGGGCGGCGGCGTCCTTTGGCGTGAAGGACTCTCCAGCGAGGAGGTGGGCGGCGGCCTGACAAACTTGGCCTGAACAAAGATGCGGGGAACACGCAGCCCCTCCTTCTTGTTGACCGTGTCGCGGTGGACGTACTGACTCTCCACCGCTTCGAACCCAGCGTCTTCCGCCAGCGATTGCAGACACTCTGGAACAAGCCACGTACTGCAGGTCTTACAAAGAGGCCAGGAGTAACCACTACAGTCTATGGAACTTAGGAATAGCTTCTTCTTCTTCTTCTTGAATGTGGCCGTCTTATCAAGTTCGATGTTGCTTTACGTCCAAAAAGACCAAAAGGACTATTAGGGACGGGGAGCCCAGGACGGCCACCTCGACTTTCACACAGCTCCTGAGCTCTGTTCCGTCATCTCCAGCTTCTCCTTGCTGCTGCAGAGTTTGGTGTGTCAGTAGCTGGACTGCTGCCAGCCACACATTGCCACGTGTCTGCACACGTGGGCAGAGCTGCTAAAGCACAATGATTCCATACGACTGCCACTCATCTAAGAATAGCTATCACCCCGGCCATGTTGACCAGAATGCGGTGCAGCACAACAATAACAATAATGAAATATTTATAAAGCACGAACCTCTCACATAAAAACTCAGTGCGCTGTACAAACATTTCTGAAAAATCAATAGCATACAGTAACATGTGTTTCCCTCTCCTTTGTTAAATGGTCTCCCTCTCTTTGGTTAAAGGGTCTCCCTCTCTTTTAGGTAAAGGTCCATTCACCTGTGCGGCTTTCAGAAATGTCCAAAATCTCATGAATATGATTATAGAAGGAGAAAGGCACTTCTGTCAGGTTCTGTAAGTAGTAGGTCAGCACTGTACATCGAATGGGGCCAAGCGGCTTCTTTCCCTACGGTACACATGGATAACTTAGAGATGAAGCCTTTAAAATAGCCATTATTAATACTACTGTTGGCATGTTCCCTGCTCTCAACAAAAAGAGACTGCATGCCCAGGCTTGCACCGAGGTAAACGTGCATGTGCATGAGTGTATGTGCATGTATCTGTGTGTGTGTGTGTGTGTGTGTGTGTGCGTGCGTGCGTGCGTGCGTGCGTGCGTGCGTGCGTGCGTGCGTGCGTGTGAGGTAACCTCAAGATCGGTGATTTTGAAATAACAAATCAAAAACGTGATGCTTTTCACCAACACGTGTGTTAGCATCAGGACAATCTGACTCACCCAGGGAGAAGTAGAAGGCACGAGTTCCATCCTGTCGAACATAGAAGTGTTCCGACAGTTTGTGACCAGGTGCAAATCGCAGCATGGCATAGTCGTACAGGCCGTAGTCTCTGAACAACAGCACACCGCCAGGCTTCAGTGTCTGAAATCACACCCACTGTTTAATGCAGACCACTGTAAACCAGCAGACACTGTCTAAACAGTAGCACACCTCACAAATTTAGAGTCTGAAATCACACCTGCTATCCAGTACAGACAATTGTAAACCAGCAGACACTGTCTAAACAGTAGCACACCTCACAACTTTAGAGTCTGAAATCACACCTGCTATCCAGTACAGACAATTGTAAACCAGCAGACACTGTCTAAACAGTAGCACACCTCACAACTTCAGAGTCTGAAATCACACCTGCTGTCCAGTACAGACAATTGTAAACCAGTTGACACTGTCTAAACAGTAGCACACCTCACAACTTTAGAGTCTGAAATCACACCCACTGTCTAATGCAGACCGCTGTAAACCAGCAGACACTGTCTAAACAGTAGCACACCTCACAACTTTAGAGTCTGAAATCACACCCACTGTCTAATGCAGACCACTGTAAACCAGCAGACACTGTCTAAACAGTGACACACCTCACAACTTTAGAGTCTGAAATCACACCCACTGTCTAATGCAGACCACTGTAAACCAGCAGACACTGTCTAAACAGTAGCAAACCTCACAACTTTAGAGTCTGAAATCACACCTGCTGTCCAGTACAGACAATTGTAAACCAGTTGACACTGTCTAAACAGTAGCACACCTCACAACTTCAGAGTCTGAAATCACACCCACTGTCCAATACAGACCACTGTAAACCAGTAGACACTGTCTAAACAGTAGCACACCTCACCACTTCAGAGTCTGAAATCACACCCACTGTCCAATACAGACCACTGTAAACCAGTAGACACTGTCTAAACAGTGGCACACCTCACAATTTCAGAGTCTGAAATCACACCCACTGTCCAGTACAGACCACTGTAAAACAGTACACTGTCTAAACAGTGGCACACCTCACAACTTCAGAGTCTCAAATTACAGCCAGTGTCAAAATACACTAAGTGACAAATTATCTGAGTAGCAGATGCCTCCAGTGCCTGAAATAACACAACCCCCCTCATTAAGTGTCTCTTAACTGCAGTGCACCGCCTTGCTTCAGTGTCTGAGATCACATCCACCACCAAAAACAGACCACTGACAACTGTCTGAACAATTATACACATCCAGACTACAGTGCTTGAAATGGCACCCACTGTCAAAATCTAGACCATTACATTGCAAACTCAATGAACAGCAGAAACTTCACTGACTCCAGCATAAGGCCCTGTATTCATCACAGGAAGGTGAAAGTCAACCAATAAAACAACAAAATTATGCAAGAGTTCCCAGAGGCTGCACTATCAGTGAAAGGCCAGCACTATATGTGTGTTCAGGAGACCACATTCTCAGTCAAGTCAGCACCCCTGTGTGGCTCTTGAGGGCTGTATTGGCAGTCCACAGTCAGCACCCCTGTGTGGCTCTTGAGGGCTGTATTGGCAGTCCACAGTCAGCACCCCTGTGTGGCTCTTGAGGGCTGTATTGGCAGTCAACAGTCAGCACCCCTGTGTGGCTCTTGATGGCTGTATTGGCAGTCAACAGTCAGCACTCCTGTGTGGATCTTAAGGGCTGTATTGGCAGTCCACAGTCAGCACCCCTGTGTGGATCTTAAGGGCTGTATTGGCAGTCCACAGTCAGCACCCCTGTGGGTCATAAGAGCTGCATTGAGATTCATCAGTCAGCACCCCTGTGGGTCCAAAGGGCTGTATTGAGAGTCAACAGTCAGCACCCCTGTGTGGATCTTAAGGGCTGTATTGGCAGTCCACAGTCAGCACCCCTGTAGGTCCTAAGGGCTGTATTGGCAGTCAACAGTCAGCACCCCTGTGGGTCCTAAGGGTTGTATTGGCAAGTCAACAGTCAGCACCCCTGTGTGGATTTCAAGGGCTGTACTGAGAGTCAACAGTCAGCACCCCTGAGTGGGTCCAGATAGCAGGTGCTCAGAAAAAAAATACTTTGCCACTTTTAAGGCTCATTCAGCTCCATTCGAAAGTGAAACCGTAATGTGTCGGTTTGCTGATTTATGGCAAAAAGTGAATGCATACTAACTGAATAAGTACATGAAACGTGTCACTGTCAGTCAGACCCTTTCAGATTCCATGAGAGTTCATCCTCGAGGACCAGCACATGCTACTCACAATCATAAAATCTGAAAGAATTCCTTATCACTAACAAAACAAACACAGAAAACATCTCACAGCATAACTCACTATTTCACTGTATGTAATTTCTAACTGTGTCTGAGAGGGGCACAAGTGTGTTACATTTTCAGCAAATTATTAAAGCAAATTTTTTATTTTTTAAATCTGAAACAAGAATGACTGCTTGCAAATTAAAACACCCAAACACATAAAAGGTTCAAAAGAACGCTATTTGTTAGGACAAAACACCTGTTATGCCAACATTCTTCCAGGCAACATAGCTCAACCAAATGCAGATAAGTGTCCTAGTTCTACATCTCATTTTTCACCATTTAACTGTTAAGTATCATTTTGTAGCTTGATAAAGGGGATTACCCTGAAAACTCGCACGTTGTGCATGTCCAAATAAATAGCATTCTTTTGAACCTTTTATGTGTTTGGAAATTATCCAAGCTGCAGACAATGTCTGATGTGGCTAGGTACCTGCAAGACATTCCTCAGAGCCAGCACCATCTTGTCTGGGTGGATGGCAGACAGCACAAAGATCATGGTTGCCATGTCGACGCTGCTTTCTGGAATGTTGTCGGACAGGCTGGTGGTGATATCAGCATGAAAAGCGTGGCACTGACTTTCATCGTAGCTGGGGTGATCCTGAAAGGTTGGGCCAAACATATAAACCACCCACCTCACAACCAAGCATAGCATTCAGGTAGGAAACGACACTATATACAAGACAACTTTATTAATTATTTAATCCTCTGTGGAAATTACATGGTCTGCCATAAAAAGTTTTATATATATAATAAAACATTGCACCAACAACACATGCTGTCACTCTTCTAAATTACAATCCATTCACACAAACAGCTGCCTCCCATTCACTCCCAAACGTTCCTCCATTTGATCCCAGCCTCATTGTCCCCCTGCATCCCCATCTCTAACCACTGAAGTAGTTGTGCTGGCACTCACTTAAAATCAGGACTAATCATATTCATATGAACCCTAGCTAGTTAAGTAATTATGTAAAGTGGGAAGCAAGAGATAAACTGTCCATTTAATATTATAATTGTATACATCATTACATGTGTGCACATCATAGCAGTGCAAAGTAGGGAAGAATGTGTGGGCTGTTCTTTTAAACTGTCAGAATTAGAGAATAACCATGGCAACTCAAACAGTGGCATTTTATTATTATTTTAACATGCTGACTGGCTTTTCAATACACCCAAACAAGTGCCGGCAAGGAATGTTTTTTCTTCTTGCCCAGTTATAAGACAACCTTCTTTCAAAGAGCTAGCCCTCTCATTAGCATATTTGTCTTGTCATTCGCACGTTTTACCTTTTCTTTAACATATAGAACAAGCCTTAAAAACTGAGGAACTTAAATTTTCAAAATTTTTTCCAATTGCTTTTGTTTTTTATTTTGAAATCTCTTGTGTCATTGATAGTTAGTGAGACTTAATTGCAGAAATCATTGCCCAGTGTCACTGCCAGACTACTAGTTACACACAGCCTGTGTTCCTTGGAGCTGTTAATAAGAATGCAACTTTCATGCCCAGTATTAGAGGCGATGCATGCTATGTGGGTGAACTGGACACTGGACACTGGTCATGGTGTATAGCCAATCCTCTTATCCATCACTAATGAAACTAAGTAGAAATGAAAGGAGCATTATAAAACAAAATCCATAACTGTAACAGTGTAAGTTTTTATCTTGATATCTTGTACCTGTTGGATGAAACTTGTTTTGAGCAGGTTAGTGCCTTTAACCCTTTCACTGACACAGTGTCACTTGAAAATGACCAATAAAAATGTGAAATTTGAAATCCTTAAGCCTTTTTTCATGCTTGCTTTTGCATCTGAAAGGATATACACACTATTAAAAGTAGATTTCTTTGACGTAGGACCGGAAAATATACTGTTTGCAGGCATGTGTGTGCATTTATCAGGCTGGGGCAGTGAAGGGGTTAAATAAACATGATCTATCAGACTGTCCATTAAGCAGTAGGAACATTGTTGGTAATACAAATGTGAAAATCTAATAACAGACATTTCATAAAGATTTAAAAAAATTACTGATCAATGAACAGACGTTAAAAGACCCAGCTGATCCTGACCTTGACAAACTGAATGGCTCGTTGGGAAAAATCACAGGCATAGATGAAGAGTGACCTGGTCTCATCTTCCTCAAGCAGAGGAAACATAAAGTTGCCCACACCGCAGCCCACTTCAAATAACACCTTCTGCCTTCCGGCATCCTGGTACATAACAACAGTGAGTCTCATTAAAACAATAAAAGTATTAGTCACACTTGTGGTCACTCAAGTTAGCCTCTTCATTCCAGGGGTCCAGTAAATTTATAAGCACACAATGTACGTCCATGGACAGTTTGTTGTTCTGTTTATAAACCTTGTCTTGCCAACATTCTTCAAAACATTGGATACAAAAACAACATAGCTTAACCAAACGCAGATAAGTATCCTACCATCTGACTTTTCACTGTTTAAGTGTTGTTTAAGTGTTGTGTAAGTGTTGTTTTGTAGCTTGAAAAAAGGGATTACCCCAAAAATGTGCATGTTGAGTTTTATCCTTTTATGTGTTTGGATTTTGTTTATGAACCTGTTTGGCAATATTGTCTTTATGTTTAAATGCTTCCTAAAACTAGTGAAAGCGCTTGGAGTGTGTGATGAGCACATTACAGGTACGCATTATTGTTGTTTCATTTGACTTTAGAAGTAAACCAAGAGCTGCACGATGACAGCAATTCAAGGATGATGTATTCAACTTACCTTAGTCTAACATAGTAACAATGACAACAACTCAGTTTAGAAACATTTTTGTGTTACCTAAAACACATTCTATATACCTATAGACAGATGTACACTCTTGCTTTTAAAAACTCTACCTCTTTGCTGCCCACCAGTTCCTCAAACTCTCTCTTCGTCCAGTGTCTATCTTTGAAGAACTTTGTCGTGTTTCTCTTGTAGAACAAGTCCCAGTTCTTTTGTGCTTCTTTCTCCAGCTTGTTCTGTTTGAACTCAGACACCAAAGTCTCATCTTTTTGTAAGCGTTCAATCTCTTCGGCCGTCAGCGAACGTGCTGCTTGGTTGTTTTGTGGTGACGCATCATCTCCTGGGGCTGCCATTGGCAGGTCCTCACTCTCTTTTTGCTGCTCACAAAATTACCATACATTATCGGTACAGTTCGTGTACATTATACAAATAAATATCTAATCTGCTGCATAAGTCTTGGAAGATTAGAATGATGCAGACAGACACTGTGTGACTAAAATTGTAAAAGGGGTCTGTTCATCAGAAATTTACACTTCTTGAAAAAGAAAGGGAGAGATAAAGGACAAATTTTCATTGAGCCTGTGTCACTGTCACTGTCAGGCCCCAGTTTAGTGCACACTGTGACATTAAAGATCCTGTAGTTCATGTCAGTGTTCAGTGGATTATGGAAACACCAATATACTGAGAACTATGACATAGGTGAAATTGTGATTGAAGCAATATAAATTATACATGCAAATATCTACAGGGGATTGCAAAAGGAGAGTCACTCAGTCAGTGTCACAGAGCAAGAGCCCTCACTTTTGAAAGGCAAGCTATTCACAATCAAGCATGGTCATCACATGGTTGGGTTACTAAATGCTACAATTGACACTAGTTAGGCTTTGTGCACACCCCAAAATTTCTATGGAGTCAAATTCTTAGCAATAGCAGACTACAAAGGTCATCTGGATGAGATTATAAAAGCTTAAAACCAGCCCCCCCCCCCCCCCCCCCCCCCCCTGCCGAAGAATTATGAAAGTATTGATTGTGGATACCCGTAACAGAATTTTCAGAAGAAGAAGAGTTGCCAATGTCCACATTTGGCCCCGTTGGTTCGCGGTCCTCAAATGGTATGAGGATGTGTGTGTGTGTGTGTGTGTGTGTGTGTGTGTGTGTGTGGTGTGTGTGTGGACGGAATGAACTTGAAGTATGCATTACGTTGGCAATCCACATAAATGATATCAGTTCATTCCGTTCTATGCC
>JABMCL010000013.1:345000-350000 GCA_018857735.1 Alviniconcha marisindica | reverse complement strand
GGGGTGGGTCGGTAGGATCCGGGACTGACTAGGAGGAGGGGGTGGGCGGAGAGACTGAGCATGAGTATCAGTGTGTGTGTGTGTCAGTGTGTGTGTGTGTGAGAGAGAGAGAGAGAGAGAGAGAGAGAGAGAGGAGAGAGAGAGAGAGGAGAGAGAGAGAGAGAGAGAGAGAGAGAGAGAGAGAGAGAGAGTGTGTGTTGGTGTGGTGTGGTGTGGGTGTGGTGGTGTGTGGTGTGTGTGTGTGTGTGTGTGTGTTGTGTGTGTGTGTGTGTGTGTGTGGTGTGTGTGTGTGTGTGTGTGTGTGTGTGTGTGTGAGTGTGTGTGTATGGTGGTGGTGTGTGTGTGTGTGTGTGCGTGCGTGCGTGCGTGCGTGCGTGCGTGCGTGCGTGCGTGCACACGTGCGTGAGTATACGGTACGTCAATCATTGTGCTAGTGCCGATGTGTGTTGAGATAAATCAATCGTCCGTTTTCCACCGGGACGTTATCACCGTTTTAGCTGTTACAAAACCAGAAATAGTCTGGCCTTTCTTCGCATCCCACAGCAACGTGAGACCGAGGGGGGCCTAGTGCGCTGGGGTTGTTGTTCTGATATCTGTGAGGTGCAGTCGCGGGCAGGGAAGAAATGGAACCGCGCGCTTCACCGCCATCACAACTACAGGTAGGCAAGCAAAACGCTGTGCCGGCACTGAGCGCGCGCTCTGCACGTGAAGCGCGGCTCTGCGGCTTGACCTAGATAATCAGTACTACTTTTCACCTTGGTTCCCTGTGTGTGTGTGTGTAGGAGGTGTGTGAGATCAACTTGCAGCCTCTTTCCATGGATGCGGTGAGACAGGGTTAGAGCTTCCCTGAGGCACGCCCATCAGGTCAAGAATGCCTCCCTTTATCTTACCACGTCCACTACACAGGCACCCGAGTGTCTAGTCCTGCCTGGGTACTGAGACTGACTCACCTGGCGAAAGAGAGGGACCAAGGAGCTCGCGTTTCGTGATCCGGCAACTAGTTCGTCACCGACAGCTCAGTCAACCATAGGTTTCTGCGTGAGTACTGATTTCCTATCTGCCGACTCAGTGGCTGCTGGTCAGCTCAGTCAACCATAGGTTTCTGCCTGAGTACTAGTGATTTCCTATCTGCCGACTCAGTGGCTGCTGGTCAGCTCAGTCAACCATAGGTTTCTGCCTGAGTACTGATTTCCTATCTGCCGACTGGCTTGCTGGTTAGGTCAGAAGTTGCTGATAATTCAGTAAAAAGTACAACTTTTTTATTTGCAGTGACATTCAAACCCAGTATGAACCGAGTGACATAGTCACAGTAGGCTAATGGCAGACAGTTCAGACTTTGCGACGACTGAAAAGAAGGTCATCTCGAAGAGCCGCTGCACAGCCAGTTCATTTCTCAGTTGCCTATCACAAAAGAGAGTATAAATTCTCCGGTATCACCGTCAGTGAAATTATACGGCACCAGCCGCAAGAACTCCGAGAATGAACGAAGCCATTTTTCTGGACAAATCCTTGGGCAGAAAGAAGCATGCATGTGCGCTCATGAACGTTGCCTTTCCTGGTGCGATGGCGGCCGCACAGCCGAGGGAAACTAGATACTGATACCGGTTGTTCGTTGGTGACCTCGTTGGATTGTCAGGTCATCGCCGTGTTGGCCTGGTACTAGGATGACTAGCTCTGCGCTACAGCCTCTTTGACAGACTATGTAACCGTGATCATTCCCACACTGATCTGGCCCCAGCAGCCCGTGGCGTCACTTTCGTGCCGTTCTAACTACTGCTTAATGGTCGTAAAGGTAAGAGGACATGTGCATGGCGTCAGCAATTTTCATAGTAGGGTATATACATATATATATCTACTGTCTTTGATGGTCGCATATTTACTGTGTCTTCTTATGTGACACTCAGTCACACAAGGCTGACCGCGGTCTGTGAACCACCGCCGCCGAGAGAAAATCCGGTTACTTCCGTGACATAGTCAAAATAGTTACAACTCATTGACGAGAAATACATCCGGCGGAGACTATCACCACTTTGTGATTAGTGAAAAGCCTCTTTTTTTCTTTTTATAGCTTAGAAACGATAGTTCGTCATAATTGTGGTTTTCTGTTGTTGTTGTTGTTGTTTTCATTCTGTTTCAATGTGTGTAAAACTGAAATTACAGACGGTTACATAATATTCTGCAAAATCATTTTTGTCAAATTGTCGTTAAAGGTTCTTGGCTTTGTTCTACAGAAAAGAAAAGAGAATCTGAAACAAGAATGACTGCTAGCGTTTTTGTCCTAATAAATAGCGTTCTTTTGAACCTTTTATGTATTCAGCAGAAAAGGTTCCCTCAACCCTTCTCTCTCCCCCAACTTGCCCCCCCCCCCCCTCCCCCCATCTCTCTCCTTGACCCAGGTTCAAACTGGAGGTATCAGCACATTGCAGTCAGTGAAGAGTTCTCCACTGCAAGGCTGAAAATAGAAGGCTGCTGTCTGCATAGCGTTTACCTGCCACAAACGGCTGCTAATGAAACGACTGCACACCTGGTTCAGACTCACACCGCCCTCAGGCCATGCCTCACTACCAGCTAGGACTTTGGTTCCACTGACATGGATTTTTATTTTATTTTAAAGGACTGGCTGCTTGGTAAACGTCCACTGACATGCATTTTTTAAGGACTAGCTGCTTGGTAAACGTCCACTGACATGCATTTTGATTTAAGGACTGGCTTCTTGGTAAACGTCCACTGACATGCATTTTGATCTAAGGACTGGCTTCTTGGTAAACGTCCACTGACATGCATTTTGATCTAAGGACTGGCTTTTTGGTAAACGTCCAATGTCATGCATTTTGATTTAAGGACTAAACATGCATTTTAATCTAAGGACTGGCTTCTTGGTAAACGTCCACTGACATGCATTTTGATCTAAAGACTGGCTTCTTGGTAAACGTCCAGTGTCATGCATTTTGATCTAAGGACTGGCTTCTTGGTAAACGTCCACTAACATGCATTTTGAGCTAAGGACTGGCTTCTTGGTAAACGTCCACTAACATGCATTTTGAGCTAAGGACTGGCTTCTTGGTAAACGTCCACTGACATGCATTTTGATTTAAGGACTGGCTTCTTGATAAGCGTCCACTGACATGCATTTTGATCTAAGGACTGGCTTCTTGGTAAACGTCCACTGACATGTATTTTGAGCTAAGGACTGGCTTCTTGGTAAACGTCCACTGACATGCATTTTGATCTAAGGACTGGCTTCTTGGTAAACGTCCACTGACATGCATTTTGATTTAAGGACTGGCTTCTTGGTAACGTCCACTGACATGCATTTTGATTTAAGGACTGGCTTCTTGGTAAACGTCCACTGACATGCATTTTGATCTAAGGACTGGCTTCTTGGTAAACGTCCACTGACATGCATTTTGATCTAAAGACTGGCTTTTGGTAAACGTCCATGAATGCATTTTGATTTAAGGACTGGCTTCTTGGTAAACGTCCACTACATGCATTTTGACTAAGGACTGGCTTTTTGGTAAACGTCCAATGTACAGCATTTTGATTTAAGGACTGGCTTCTTGGTAAACGTCCACTACATGCATTTTGATCTAAGGACTGGCTTCTTGGTAAACGTCCACTGACATGCATTTTGATCTAAGGACTGGCTTCTTGGTAAACGTCCACTGACATGCATTTTGATCTAAAGACTGGCTTCTTGGTAAACGTCCACTAACATGCATTTTGATGTAAGGACTGGCTGCTTGGTAAACGTCCATGCACGCATTATTGATTTATAGATGGCTTATTGGATATAAGTCATATATCTATGATATATTATTATATATGTATACTATGTAATATATTAGTCTTGAAGGTAGAGAGGAGAGAGAGGAGCGAGTCGAGAGAGAGAGAGAGCAGAGAGTGTTTTTGTTACAGTGAGTTTTGCCACCACATGTAGTGTGTGTGTGTGTGTGTGTTGTGTAGTTGTGTGTTAGTGTGTGTTTTGTGTGTATGTGTAGTTGATAGTGTGTAGTTGATGTGGTGGTGGAGAGTGTGTAGTGTGAGATGGGTGGTGTGTGTATGTTGTGTGTGTGTGTGTGTGTGTGTGTGTGTGTGTGTGTGTGTGTGTGTGTGTGTCGTGTGTATGTGTGCACGCTTGTGTGCGTGTTGATTTGCGTATTTGAATCTTTTCTTCCTTTCTATCTTTATTAAGTCTTTTGACAACTGTTAATTTAGACTGATCTTAAATTATACCACTAAACTATGATACAGTGCTCCCAAGGATTTAGTACAGCTGTCCTGCTGTCACATCGGCCTAGTGAAGGCTTTTGCACAATGTCAGCCAGGCCTATGGACCAAACCAGTCAGAAAGCTTTCCGGACGCAGCGGTAATTCTGTAGATGTCATCCCCAAGCAGACTGTCTGGTTTTCAGAGAAGGATGATAGCAAACCCAGCGGAGCTCCCAAATTTGCGTCTTGAAAATGCGGCACAGGCAAGCCACTCAAGTGTGTGCGTTGGGGTGGGGGTAGTGCGGAGGCTTTTTTTGTTTGCGTGCGTGCTGCGCGCGCGCGCGCGCGTGTGTGTGTGTGTGTGTGTGTGTGTGTGTGTGTGTGTGTGTGTTGTGTGTGTGTGTGGTGTGTGTATGTGTGTCTGTCTGTCTGTCTGTCTGTGTCTGTTTCAGTCTGTGTCTGATTGTCTGTGTCTATGTGGAGCTTACTCCACTTCTCCTCGTATTCATTCTCAATGAATTTTACTATTGCAATCCGCACCCCCCACCCCCCACCCCCACTCAAGGTTTGTCCAAACAACAAACAAACTGAACAAACAAACAAACCAAAAAGCCAGCCAGTCAGGGTATAATTATTTACCAGACCATGTCCTGAGTAGTAACCCTGCAACATGTAGTTGTTCATCCACATTGTTGGCAAAGCGGGTTCGCGAGCCCGGCCTCATGCTGCCAGCTAGGTCTGCTTCAGTGACGAATCATTTGACACGTTAACCTCGTTCACCATAACGG
>JABMCL010000013.1:332500-340000 GCA_018857735.1 Alviniconcha marisindica | reverse complement strand
TTCACCAGGGCAACTCCCTCGGCGTCCGAGTCGGGCGCCTAGATCACCACGTTCTGATCAAGAAAGCCGCTGTCTACCTGGAGAACTCTGACTGCATCGTGGACTATCCCAAGGCCACCTTTCCCAATTTCGTGCAGGTGGGTGGACTGACGGCCAGCCCCGCCAAACCACTGCCCGGCCCCCTGAAGAAGTTCTTCGACGGGGCCGCGGACACGGGTGTCGTCGTTGTGTCCCTGGGGACTTACGTCTTCAACCCCAACAAAAACCTCGAGGACAAACTGCTGACTGCTTTTCGCAGGCTGGACACCCGCATCCTGCTGCGTCTGAACGCGTCCAGAAGCATGACCAGACTGAAGAACTTGCAGACCGTCAGCTGGTTTCCTCAGAACGACGCTCTGGGCCACCCCAACACCAAGGTGTTCGTGTCGCTGTGCGGACAGAACAGCTTTTTCGAGGCGCTCTACCACGGAGTGCCGATGCTGTGCTGCCATTTCGCCGGCTCCGACGTGCTGGGGACGGGGGCGCGCGTGGCTGAGTACGGGGTGGGTCTGTCCATCGACCTGCTGGCCGCTTCCCCGGACTCCGTGCTGGCCGCCATCTCCACCCTGCTGACCGACAGGTCCTTCACCCGCCGAGTCAAGGCCGCCTCCAAGCTCTTCCGCAGCCGTTCGGAGAGCGCCGTCCAGAGAGCCGCGGGCGCCGTGGAGCACGTGCTGAAGTTCGGCGGAGGCTATCTCAGGCCGCGCACCGTGGAGATGACCTTCTTCCAGTACGCCGGCCTGGACGTGGTCCTCGCCTTGTTCATCTTCATCCTGGCTGTGGCGGCCGCCGTCGGCATTGTCGTGTGGAAACACTTGCCGCAGCCGCAGCAGGTGCCGAAGGCTAAAGAAGTTAAAGAGGCCGCTAATCCGGCGAGTGGAAAGACGCCGGCAACGAAGACGTTCAAATCGGATAATGACAAAGGACATCCTGTACTAGCCGCCTGTGTCGCGCTAGTGGTGATAATCTTATTCTACATCGTTGTTTGACGAAAGTGTTCAGTTAATGTCGTGGGTGTGTGCATGCGTGTGCGTTCTTCTCCTTCCGTTGGTTTGATCGTGGCACTGTCTATAATTATATTATAGATCTATACAGAATTATATGTGTTAATATATATATATATATATAATATGTCCTGTCTTTCGCAACTTATCCCGATGCAAACGTTCATACTGTGTGCTACTGAAAGGCAGCTTTTGTTAACCTTTTTCATTTGCTTTGTTATGCTCGTTGGATATGGAACTCTGGGTGCATTTTTCTCATTTCGTTAATGACCCAAATGGGCGTCATAACATCAGTGCTCCTAGTGTTTACAAATATTCTCGTTGAACCTTTTTGTTTTGTTTTAGTAAACAAATGTGCCTGGTCGTGATTGCTTCGACTGAGTGTGCAAACGTCTGTGTGGTGCACGCCTTTGTGTGAGTGTGGTGTGTGTGTGTGTGTGTGTGTGTGTGTGTGTGTGTGTGTGTGTGTGTGTGTGTGTGTGTGTGTGTGTGTGTGTGTGTGTGTGTGTGTGTGGTGTGGTGTGTGTGTGTGTGTGTGGGGGGGGGGGGGGGGAGAGAGAGGGGAGGAGGAGAGAGAGAGAGGAGAGAGAGAGAGAGAGAGAGAGAGAGAGAGAGAGAGAGAGAGAGAGAGAGAGAGGAGAGAGGGGGAGAGGGGTGTGGTGGGGTGGGGGGGGGGGGGGGGCACGAGAGAGAGTGTATGTGCGCTCTCTTGCGCTTGCGCTTGCTCATACGTAAGTTGTGTGTGGACACACCTACTTACGTAGAAGAAAGCAAAACATGTTGTAATTCTGTTTCTTGACTAATCTGCCAACATTCTCAGACGCTTTGATTCGTAAGCTACTTTAAATACCAGAAATACCCGCTGCACGCCGTGTACCGCTGTACACCTTATAATTCTGTGCACCGTTAGCCCAGTACTTAATAACCACCACACTCACTGTTGGGAGGTAAATGTTCATGGCAGCTTTCAGTACAAAAATGAAAAAGAAGTCTTATAATTACATGCAGCCGAGAGTGGGCCAAATGTTAATTAAAGGCATGTTGACTGTGCGTTGACAGTGGCATGTAGCGTTTCGATTTGTATACCGATCAAGCGAAGCAATTTGGAGAAGAAGAAGAAAAAGCTGTCTAAATCAATCTGTGCTGAAAATGTAATCTTCCCATGTCCATGTTCATTCGTCATTCAACCAGAAAAGGGACCGAAGACACTTTTTAAATTGCTCTGGGGCATTGATACACCCACCGAGTTACCTCTGTACGCTACTCATCTGTAGACACATTTTTAAGCAGCAAGGATGCTCAGTTTCGTGCGTAAAACGTTTTGGACGTACAGCAGTCCACGACGCACACCGGCATAATTTTAATTGTACCTTTGACCAGCTTTATCGTAAACTTTTCTATCTTATGAAAGGAGTATGATATTGTAAGATAAAAAACAAACAAAAAACAAACAAAAAACAAACAACCAAAGATGTTATGAATGACTTACTATCTTTACGAACGGTTGTTAGTCACGCCATGAAGGTGTGCATCAGGGATTTGTTCATATAATTTGGTTATATAGTTTAATGAAATCGAGGTCAGAGCAAACAGAGCACACACACACACACACACACACACACACACACACACACACACACGCACGCACGCACGCACGCACGCACGCACGCAAGCACGCACGCACGCACGCACACGTGATAAACAGACGTAAAATTACATACAGCCACACTTAAAACTCTTTACTGGGCCACAACAAATGACAGTTTACGCCAGTCAGTTACGGCTTTACAAATAACAGAACCGTTGTGAAATACCCGGAACGAAAACTTTCGGAAAACTCTGATGAGTTGCCTTCGTGTGGTATCAGTCACGTGATTCATGGTGATGATTGTTGGAAAAGAATTTGCAGGTTTGTGGGGATGGGTAGGGGGAGGGGGGAGGTGGGCAGGGGGGAGATTGGGGGGGGGGGGGGGGGGAGAGTGAGGAGAGTTACGATTCGGCGGATGTAGGATTGTGAAACCAGAGCAAAGAACAATACATCTCAAACCAAGCAAAGCAACAAGAGGCACCCATCGACATCTTACGTCTTAAATAAGAGCTTTCTGATTAGTTACAAGTCTCACTCAGGTTTTTGGACACTGGCGTGACCTTGAGAAGAACTCAAAGACTTTAAAACTAGCTAGATCTGCCAGCAGAGCTGAACGCAACATAAGGTATCGTCACGCAATACAGTTTGAAAGAGGTTCCCGAGACCGACGTGCAGGATTTTGTCTTTGCAAGCAGTATGCTGTCAGTTGGTTACTTCATGCTCAGCGTCCACACAACACCGTATTAAAGCGAAGCACCGTATCAAAATACCAAACATTTCCAAATACAAAAGCGAACAAAAATCCAGCAAGTCAAGAATGTCTCAGCTCGGTGATACAGCTTAATCAAAACCTACGAAAAATATGAAGAACTTTTGCCAGACTGAAACGAAAACGAACAACAACAATGAAACTGTCTTAAAGACAACAATTCGATAATAAAGAGAACATCACTAAAAAATGAAAAATAAATCAAATAATAAGCACTCTCGGTCGAAACTATTACAATTTTGTTTAAATACAATAGAGATCAGTTAAATCACATGTAGCAGTCTTATTGAATGTTTATGACACACGACTTTATACTTAAAGAGTATTGGGTAAACTGAAGTTTCCTGAACCTGAAATGCACACACACACACACACACACACACACACACACACACACACACACACACACACACACACACACACACACACACACACACACACACACACACACACAACACACACACACATACACAAAGAGAGGAGAGAGAGAGAGAGAGAGAGAGAAGAGAGAGGAGGAGGAGAGAGAGAGAGAGAGGAGAGAGAGGAGAGAGAGAGAGAGAGAGAGAGAGAGAGAGAGAGAGGAGAGAGAGAGAGAGAGAGAGAGAGAGAGAGAGAGAGAGAGAGAGAGAGATCCTGGCAGTGAGCGAAGCATACAAACATATATTTTTACATACTCCACATTTGGCATTTTCGACCACTTGTCTGAAACTATGCCAGAACACAACACACAGTGTACAACATAAAAAGATAACTTCGCGAAAGGGTGGGGGAGGGGTGATAGCACATACGAAGTACCAGGGTGTGTGATATCAAAAGTCGAATTATAGGACAACATAGAGGAACACTATGAAGGTATTACAAAAGGGCATTTGTAACACACCGGGAAGACAGTCCTTAAACTGTCGTCGGAAGTAGGGTGGAGGGTAACACATTTGTACAGTATTAATATTTCTACAGTATTAATATTTCTACAGTAAGTACTTCAAGGACGCCACGGAACTATGTATTTACATCAAGGACGGAAAAGACTGAATGGGAATGGTGAAGATTTTACAATTCACAATAACGGCGCTAATAATCAGTTATAATCAGAAGCGGAAGGGAAGAGCAAGAAGAGCAAAGAGATGAGAAGCAGGACACGATCAGACTGAACGACGAGCAAACCGACGAGAACAGTCATTACTGACACTGCACACTGGAGATAACTAAATTTTGTAACTTGGTCAAGATCAGGCAATGTGAACTAAATTAATTATCCATCGGCGGAAGTGGTGACGTTTCTAGACAAATGTTCCGAGTCACAGTGTTCTCCCTTGCACTTCCGGCAAGCCTCGTTTCCGCTGTAGTGGAAGGACCTGGATCGTTGGGAAGTCCAGGAACAACCTGGTTTCGCTCGGTGCAACGCGGAAACGATTTTCGAAACGCACGACGAAAGCCATCTCCGAGAAAAGCGTAGATGAAAGGGTTAAGGCAGGAGTTTAGGTAGGACAGAGTATGGCACAGGATCTGCAAACAGACAAATCGCAATTACGAAAATTAGACTGGAGTTACGCTAGCCTACAATACAATCAAAAAGCTGTATTGAGACCAAAAAACAAAACAAACAAAAAAGCGAATAAGGCACTCTGGAGTCTGTGAAACTTTGGAGTTTGGAGAGCAAATATAACTCATGATCTTCACTGAGTAGATACACAAATGAGTTATCGCCAAAATTCAAGTTTGTTAGAAAATGCCGGATTTTAACGTCTTGTCAGCCGCACACACTTCGTATGGCACGGAATCTGAACCGAAGACTAAACATACAAAGTTATGGAGGGACAGGACAGAGTACGACAGGATAGGCACAAAGACCAACACTGAGATAAAAGGATCATTCTCTCTCTCTCTCTCTCTCTCTCTCTCTCTCTCTCTCTCTCTCTCTCTCTCTCTCTCTCTCTCTCTCTCTTTAATTTTGCTGAGGGCAATCTGTTTGAGTTGTATACTGTTGAACACTGTGCATCAAAGTATGCATTTTGCGCAATGGTTGTTCAGTTAATTGGGTGTTGACTAAGTAACTGAGTACCCAAGTGACTAATCAATTGACAGATAATATAAGTTAGTATGTAAGTAACTAGCAAACCAGATAACTAACCAACAAACAAATAAACCAGTAGAGAACCACATGATCAGAACTGAATACAAATGAATGAGTAAATGGACGAGTGAACGACAGCACCCTGATGAAGAACAAGACGCCACCTCACCTTAACATTGTACATAACTTCTGTTCTTGGGAAAGGATCGACAAGAGTGAAGCAGAGGTTGAAGACGTGGATAGGCAGCCAGGTCACAGCAAAGACTAACACCACCGTAAAGACCATCCTGGCCACCTTACGCCGACGTCGTGTTGCTGGGCCCACAGCCACTCCTACCTCTGGACCTCCGGATGTGAGTGCCTGCATGAAGATGTGACTTTTCTAAACACGAACATCATGAACACGGTGGTTTCTGCTCCATTTTCACATCATTGTACATAGGCTGCTGCGCAAACAAACAAATAAGAAGGAACAACAAAAAGAAAAGGCGGGGAGCGGGGGGGATTGGGGGGGGGGGGGGGGGGGGGGGGGCGTGCGTGTGTGTGCGTGTGCGTGTGCGTGCGTGCGTTCGTGTGTGTGTGTGTGTGTGTGTGTGTGTGTGTGTGTGTGTGTGAAGAGAGAGAGAGAGAGAGAGAGAGAGAGAGAGAGAGAGAGAGAGAGAGAGAGACAGAGACAGAGACAGAGACAGAGACAGAGACAGAGAGACACAGAGACACAGAGACACAGAGAGAGAGACAGAGGCAGAGACAGAGACAGAGAGCGTTGGGCGTTTGAAAGCTTTTTACTTGATTGATACCCATCCCCTAAATGATCAATATGTGCACAGACCATTTCGCGGCGAATCCCAATTTTGCTCTGCCATAAATGCTTCAGGATCAGCGTGTAGCAGACGATGATGACGAGGAGTGGGATGACGTAAGTGGACATGACGAAGGCCACCGTCACAGCTTTCAGCCACGTGGGGCTAGGCCATTGGTTGACGCAGTACACGTGCTCGCCTGTGGCTTCAGACTTGTGCTCCAGTCGACTGTACACGATGAAAGGGATGCAAGTGAATGATGAAGCTGCAAAAAAGGGAGAAAAAAGAAAGAAAGAAAGAAAGAAAGAAATTTCATTATTATCATACAAAATAATGTCCGAAACCGACATCAGCCAAGCAAACGAAGATGTTATTAAGTGATCATCATCGTTGTCATTAGTCGTCGTAAATAAATACATAAAATTATAATACAATACATAAAAACAAATACATCAGAGACAGACTCGGTTCAGTGTTCATTAATTCAACATATAATCTGAACACCCCCCCACCACCACCACCACCCACCCCCTTTTTTTCCTTCTTCTCTTTCTTTCTTTCTTTTCTTTTTCTTCTTTTTCAAAACCTGACATTTAGAGATTTGAGCGGGTTGGGAGGGGGGGGGGGGGGGGAGGGGGGGGGGGGGCTGTGATGGGTAAACTGATATGTATATCCTATGAGCTACCGGGAACCTGACTGAAGTTTGGCAGAAGTTTGAACGCAAGAAAGTTCTTCCCTGTCGATCGAGTGAGTGTCGCCGCCTTTCCTTTCACCAGTGCGGGGACCGGACCGCGGTTACTCCCTAAAACACGGAAATGCAGTGGGCACAGTGACAGGCTACGGTTAGTTTCTGTCCACGTCCCTCTGTGTAACCAAAGGGTGTAACCAATCCCGTGCGTTGGACTCGCCCTGCCCTTAGGCCTACACTCTGCCGGCTGCGAGGGTTGTTAGTGCTTTGAGCCCAGTCAGCCACATAGGGCCAAACGAAGAGCAGGGAGTTAGTTAGTTAGTTGGTGCTTTGAGCCCAGTCAGCCACATAGGGCCAAACGAAGAGCAGGGAGTTAGTTAGTTAGTTGGTGCCTTGAGCCCAGTCAGCCACATAGGGCCAAACGAAGAGCGGGGAGTTAGTTAGTTAGTTGGTGCTTTGAGCCCAGTCAGCCACATAGGGCCAACCGAAGAGCGGGGAGTTAGTTAGTTAGTTGGTGCTTTGAGCCCAGTCAGCCACA